>CADDXX010000175.1:837514-861173 GCA_902810485.1 Alauda arvensis | reverse complement strand
GGCCTGGCAATCAAGGACCCCTCACTGCCTCAGGCCCTGAGAGATGGAAACCAAAGTGAGTTGGGGGCAGCAAACTTGGGGTGAATGAGTTCATTAGCTGGAGCTGTAATTGGGAGATGAATCCCCAATATGCAAATAACCCAAATTTATAGAAGTGTGAAAACCCATGACCATTGTCCATTTTTGGGTGTAGCCCCTGGGGGGCTTTGTCTGCCCAAAATGCACCTGAAGGCCCTTCAATAAATAGAACTGCTTTTTATTCTCTTAATTCTGTCTGCCCTCTGTTTTTAGGTAGCCCCAAAATGGCATCAGTGTCACCCACATGTTCTGCACCAGCAGCTCAGTTGCATTCAACAAGAAAACACTGTCAAGAGGAGCGAGTAGTTTTTATTCTTGCCTGYACAGAGAAGATGCAAGGAGCACATTCAGCACAGCACACATTTCATTATGACAATCTGCATCATCTCCCAGCATATTTACTGCTCACATAGATGTGAGTTTTCCACATGAAAAATTGATTCATCTATTGGATAATTAGGAAACGTCAATAATTGCAAAAACCTCTTAGCAATCAGTTGACATTTAATTARCATACAATAACTGTCTTATTAAATCTCCATTAAATACCTGTTAGAGTTAATTAAAACCCATGATTCTGTGATTCCTGGGGAAACCACATTGTAGTTAAGCAATAAACTGCTTGGAACAGAGGTGCTTGCTCAATTCTGTTGCTCCAGTTAAAGGTAAGAACAACCCAATGTGTCAGATTCTAACASTTTGTGGTTATGGAAAGACATGGTATGAAAAACATGAATGCAAAAATATGAAATGCTCCAAGATTTTCAGCTGGACTCAGTGGCAATTCTTATTTTTTTTTAGGCATGTGTGTGAAATTCATGTCCCAACTCAATAATGGCATTTGTGTGGCAACAGATCTTTAAAAACAATGATAAACTTTTGTTTTATTATTATTATTTATTGTTATTATCATTTATAATGATTGTATTCATTTGAGGGACAAATGAATAATCCACCATGCTCTTTTGTATGTCATTCTAATAAAATTATTTGGAATTCTGGTCTAAATTTGTTCCCTTGTCCTCTGAGATCTATTCTGTTGGCTTCTGCTAARGTAGAATCATCTTCTTCTTTATCATCAGATTGGATTAAAAAATTGGATTATACAGAAAACTTCCAAAACATTCGGCAAAATAAAATATACTTGGGTTTTTTCTTCTACTCAGCCCACTCAAAGATGYTAATGAAATAAAAAACCCCAACCAAGCAAAGAAAATCCTGGCCTTTTCTTCTTGCAAGAGACAAAAATGCAGACATTGAGCACTGCTGTTTGATCTGCAGCACATGAACAGCTTCAAGCAAGWACAAGATCCTTTAAAATGGAAATCAAAAGTAGTTTCAAGTGAAATTGCACTCATATTTGTGCATGTTGCTGCCTAAAGTAAGGCAAAGTCAGAATAAAGTCAGTTCACAGAAAACATCACTGATAAGRCTCTGGGAATCCACCTCCTTGTGGCTGACCTGGGTTTATGGCATTCAGAACTTCTCTTTTACATACAGGAATTTTCTGAACACCTAAGCACATGTAGAAAAGTGAAATCAAACGATTGCCTCAGACTTGACAGAACTGCTGAACTAAGAACCACGCACTGTCCTCTAGTAAAGGGCATCACCTTGAGGAGAGAAAGGTTTGTAAATGTTGGTTTAGAAGTCAGGATACTCTGCTGGTGCCTATTACATACATCCATAGAGGCAGAAATAATGATTTCATTATTATGAAATAATGAACTTCAAGGATGTTGCCTAATCACCTTTTATGCAATCTTTACAAAACAAATAAATCAGTGCTGTGATTTATCAAAACAGAAACACAGATTTATCCCTGTCAAAGCACAAATGCATCAGAAAAAGGGATCCTGTGCTTGAAAATAAAGAAAACAGTTCCTGGAAAGGAAAACAAACCCACAGTCAGGTAATGCTGGTTGTACTCCCAGAGATCCAGGGACAGGTTCAGTTTATAATGAGAGCACACTAAATGCATTTAGTTGTGAGTTAACTTCAGCCTGAGGTCCCTGAATAATTAACCTGCTTTGTTTCAATTCATTTAAATGCCCACATGCTACTGTTTATGAAATTGGAATGTGTCCTACAAAATAAAGTCACACTGCTTCCAGAGTTGTGCAGATACCAATATGAAAAGTGTTACTTGTTATTAATTTAATAATTAAAGTATTTTGCTTACAACAAAAATTATCATTGCCACTTAAAATAAACATTGAGGGCAAGTATTTTATCCTAATTAGAAAATAACAGAATTTGATATTTGAAAATAACAGATATGATTTTGACATCATATCCACTTTATTTTCTGTAAAAATCTCATATAAACCAGATTAGGTTATTAATGTAGATATAGAGAATAAGTAGTTTAAAAGTCATAAATTATTGCACAATATCAAATGGCTATTATGTAAAGATTTGAGTGCAGCTAATAATATTGTAAATCATGGTCACTGATACTCTGCAACTGAAAAAGTGCTATGCATATGTAAAAAAAACTAAGGTAAAGAGTATATGATTATAAATTCAAATTTTCCAGTTGTACCATGAGGATATTGAACTTTTCTAGCTTTCCACTTTGTGCTATTATCCTCTTTTATTTTAAACCAKGCTTTTTTAATTCTCCTGTTTTTCTTCATGGCTGCAATGCCATCTTTGTTTCCCTAACCATTAAGAAATATTATTACTGCTGGAAATTAATCTGTCATTTTACAAATCTTTTTTCAACAGAAGGAATAAAAAAGGTTGTCTCAGAGAAAAAAAAAATAACTTAGAAACAAAAATAGTGTGCATTTCGCTCCCACTGGGACAAACCAAGTAATATTTACTGTGACATGATAAAAGATCAGAAAGTGTTAGAACTAATGGCTCTGTAAATAGGAAATTCAGAAGGGAGGGATCCTGGTAGAATCATGAGAAAATTGTATCCATTTTCAGCTGCCAATTTGTATGAAACATCCTGATTTTTGCACTCTGTATTTACAACACTGGGTGTGACAGCAGCACCTCTGCCATCAGCACCTTTCCCACGTTATTGCCAGGATTTCTCCTGAAGAATTATCAACATTTCCCTGCACAGAAACAAATGAGCAGATGATGCAGAGGTCATTTTTAATGSCAGCTGCATTTGGGAGAGTGGAGTAAAAGCAAATCCAGCACTGGAAGGAGCCTCCAAAGGGAACACACAGAGTCTTTCTGAAGCACTCCAGACAAGGGGACCTTGGGCAGAGAAGAATAAATGCAATTTCAGAGTGTTCCTTTCTCTCCAGCAGTGGATCAAAGGCAGGAGGAAAATATGGCATTGTAGTGATGTATTTGTATGAGTTAGGTTATTCTGTGTATCAGTCAATTTTGTAACTTCGTAATAAAAGTTTGTAGTTTTAAAATTACAAACTTCGTAATTTTATTAGAATACTTGTAGTTTCGTTATTTAAACTCTCAGGAATTCATTAGGGTTACTGAGGTAAAAGTAGGATTAAAATAAGAATTAAGAGCTTGAGAAACTGATTATTAAGAATGTAAACTTCAAATAAAAGTGGATTCAACATAATGATAGATTTTGACTAATTAAGTGTTTTGAGGAGTGTGTGCCAGCCTCGTAGACAAAGCAGAAGATCCAATCAAATAATGTGTAATCATCTGAGTATACATCCTAGAATCTAGAACTGTTGCTTRTTGTAAACAATAAAGAAACTTCTACATGACCACATTTGCTGTACAGAAATCCTTTTCTCCTGCCTGGCAAAGGCAGGGCTCTACAGATGGATCAGAATGTGAGAGGCAGACACCTGCCTGGAGGATGCACCTTCCACACACCTCAGCAAGTTATTTCCCAGTGAGGAGAAGACAAAGTGGGTTACACCCAGGTAGTTCCTGTTCACATCATGGCACAGCAGAAAAACAGCCTAAAGCCCATCTGAGGTGGGAGCACCAGGAAGGTGGAGGGAACAATGCACTTTAAACAACTGCAGATTCTGTGAGAAGTGGAAAGTTCTTCTGAAATTCTGTCCAATTTGTTTGAAGACAAACTCGCAGTTCCAAATTTCTAAATATTCTCTTCAAAAGCATCTCCCAGGTGATTTTTGTCCATGGAGTGCACTTTTGTGTTGTTAACTCCCATTATTTCTGCCAAACTGCAGTGGTGCTGCACATTCCTCACCCCTGCCTTACTCCAAACTGGAAACTCACACTGGTGTGAGTGTGTCCCCTTCCATGTGGTCACAGAGGATTTCATTTTGCTCCAGTTAATGCATTATTTAAGAATTGCAAGTTGATCAGAGTCTGAGCTTCTGCCTTTCCTGCAMTGCYAGAWGATTAACAAACACAGAACCAAAACYCAAAAACTTGCAGTTGTGTAAAACCTTACAGTGCAGTTTTGTATTCATCCTAGATGGACACAGGGTCTTCTCACAGCACTTAGAATATAATTAGAATTCAGCACTGAAGGAAAAAAAAAATTCCCAGAATAAAACATGCAAAGATTACAATCTAAATACAATATTGTTAGTTGAAAGGAATGAATGTAGAGTATTGAATGTTCAAAATTGTGTTGAATTAGATAAGCAAATCCCATGTAGACTTTGTTAATGATTCATAATCAGCTAATAAGCTCATCTCCAGTAGAATAATGATCCATGGACCTGTTAGCTCATTTATCACTATGTTTTACAACACCAGCAAAGAAACTAATTAAATCCCAGCATCATTACACAGAATTCCTTTTAATAGAGATACAATGATGCACTAGAGGCTACAGATTAAACTGCAAATTGTACCCAGAGATTCTGGACAGCAAGTTTTAATTAACACCTTAGCAAGAAGCTCCCCACTTAAATAATAACTAACCAGGAAACATCTGCACACTCAAAAACATTGGAGGAAGGGGAGAGTAATGAAAGGAGCCTGATGTGAAGGATGGAAATTGGAGTTTTTTTCCATTCACAGCAAAAAAGCTGTTGCTGTTCACCAACTGCATTCATTATCCAACACAAATGAGGAGGCAGAGCTCTGGCTTTATCAGTGTTGGAGCCACTGGCAGAGGCATGCATGCCAGGTTATAAATAAAATAAAAATAAAATAAAAATAAAAATCTGTGCAGCACCAGCACAGCTGGRTCATCCCCCAGAATCCAGCAAGGATTCACAGAGCACAAGTGGATCCTTAAGGGAAAGAGTGCAAGAAGAAGGGAGAGAGTGCAAGAAGTTTTTCTGTCATTTTGTTCRCTGGAGGAGAGAAGAGAGGTGTGTAACTGCCCAGATCAACACATTTCTGCTGTTCAAGAGCTTAAATAAATAACTTAAATAACAGCACAGAATGAAAAAAGACTGGAAATCTGAATAGTCCAACACTGGTATTCAAAGGAAAGATCAATCTAATAGTGGGAAAATAACAGAAAGGAGTCTTTAGTTTAACTTTTTGCCTTGAGCATCCCAACCTGGAGTAAGAAGCCCACAGAAATCCTGCAGTGAAGCTGAGCCATGAAATGTCTGCAAATATCTTTCAAATGCACATGTAAAGGAGGATGCAGCCCCAAAAATGGTGARTTGTTGTTATGAGTATTGAGAAAGTAATCAAAAAGGCAAAATACTTCAGGCTTTGTTGGTTGAACCTCTTTTTTTTCTGATAGTAGTGATTATTCAGTGATCAGATATTTTTATTATCTAAAAGAATTAAATGTTTTCCTTTTCACAGTTGAATTATTGCAAAAGGTGGAGCAAACAGGATAAATCTGAGTTTGAGCTGGATCAGTTTTAAAGYTAGTTCTCAAAGACTTTTGCAAGAATTTATTACTTTAGAGTGTAGCATTCAAAGAAATTGTCTATCAGAGCAACCCCAGCAGGATCACCAACATCTTGTTGATTTTTCTGAGTTTTTTAATTGTCTGATGAAATGTAACTAAAGAGTCCCATAGTGACAATTAAAGACTTGAAAGAGCTGGAGCTGGTGCTCACATTATGAGGTGGTAAAATGCAGCAATGCTGTAAATACCCATTAGCCATTACAGTTCTCATTAATCCCCAAAACCAACTCATTAGTGTCCTTAGACATGACAGACAAGTGCAGCAAATGAGATAAATCTATCCATCCATTCATTGTGTGCAAAATCAGGGCTTCCAYCACCACATTCACACTGTGGCAATCAGTTAAATGCTCCTTCTGCAAGAAATAAATGCAAGAGTGGAATGATGCATGGCAAAATAACCAAGGCATCAGATGCCTCAGTTCCACCTTGCAGCAGGTTCATGTGAAGTTCAGGTTGGGATGAGCTGTCACAGTTGTCCAGCCAATGCTAAATCTTATATTACATATTGATTTAACTTAAAGTGCTGTAACTTAGAGTTATTTCACAACTGAGGGGGCTGCCTTTGTGGAATTTCACAGAGGTTTCTGGTTGTGTAAAGAGCAGCTCAGTCCATCACTTAAGGGCTGGAGACACATCCAGGCCTGATACAGCCCTGCACTGATGCCTCAGGATTTTAGCTTTTATATTTTTTATTTTATATTTATATTTTATATTTTTCATGTTTTTGTAACCCTGCAGTTCTTTAGTGTGTGACTCCAAACCCCACACACAGTGGGAGCTGCTGCTCCCCCATTGGGGTCACACACAACAATTCCTCTCCAGGCCTGGCAATCAAGGACCCCTCACTGCCTCAGGCCCTGAGAGATGGAAACCAAAGTGAGTTGGGGGCAGCAAACTTGGGGTGAATGAGTTCATTGGCTGAAGGTGTAATTGGGAGATGAACCCCCAAACTGTAAATGGGCCAAATTTATAAAAGTGTGAAAAAAACCCATGCTCCCTCATCCATTTTGGCTTTGTCTGCCCTAAATGTACCTGAAGGCCCTTCAATAAACAGAACTGCTTTTTATTCCCTAAATTTTGCCTGGCCTCTGTTTTTAGGTAGTCCCAAGAAGGCACCAGCACAGTGCTCAGGACACTGCACACTGCTGAAGATGCCAGTGTCAGACCGAGGACTCTGCAGTGTGAGATACAAAAGCTCCAACCACATCCTGAGTATANCAATTCCTCTCCAGGCCTGGCAATCAAGGACCCCTCACTGCCTCAGGCCCTGAGAGATGGAAACCAAAGTGAGCTGGGGGCAGCAAACTTGGGGTGAATGAGTTCATTAGCTGGAGCTGTAATTGGGAGATGAACCCCCAATCTGCAAATGGACCAAACTTATAAAAGTGGGAAAAAAACCCCATGATCCCTCATCCATTTTTGCTTTTCTGCCTGAAATGTACCTGAAAGCCCTTCAATAAACAGAACTGCTTTTTATTATCTTAATTTTGCCTGGCCTCTGTTTTTAGGTAGTCCCAAAAAGGCACCAGCACAGTGCTCAGGACACTGCTGAAGATGCCAGTGTCACACCAAGGACTTTCCAGTGTGAGATACAAAAGCTCCAACCACATTCTGAGTATAAACACACACTCTCTCATATGAATATCTCTATTTACCAGCTATTTTTTATTCTTCTTTCTCCTATCTTCTCTCCACCTTTGCTTCATGAACTCTTTCTCCAAAATCCTGTAAATTAGACCATTTTCTTGTACATCTGGTACTTTCTACCAACTTCTTTATCTTTTTAATGTTACACATTCACCTTTTCACAGCTACCTTTCAGAGCTCTCAGCTGAGAGAAAAACTCTGCAGTTTTTTGCTGTCAGAAAAGTAAAACTACTGAATTAGACAGAAACCAATAGTGGCTGGTTTATAATAATAATAATAATAATAATAATGCCACTGTTGAAATCAAGAGCATGGCCTTGCCCAGAATGCTGCTTTCATTTTTGTTTGCTTTATCCCAGAACCAGAACAAGAAGAGAAAGAATTCAAAGATAGGTCATAAAAATGGTACCAGGGSAGCAGGAATTAACTGCAAGGAATAATTGGAATATGGGTCTGCTTAGTTCAGGAGAAAGAAGATCTCATGCAGTTATACAAAAAAAAAATCCCCCAAACTGCATAGGGATTAAAACAAGAGTTCCCACTTGCTGCATCTGGGAATACAGGCACAGGATAAATAAATCTGAAAAGCAAGTAGTACCTCTATKATGTATTATATATAATATTTATTATTGCAATCATTAAGAACAACTGGAGGTTGGGGAATGAATGGAATTGCACATAAAATCCAGTAGGGCATTTTATTATTATTTACAGGTGTTGCTGTAAATAAAGAAACATCTGTAAATGAAGGGCTACTCAAAAATAATTTAGAGACCATAGCCATGGCAGACTAAATGATTGTTCTAGAGATTTGAGACAGGTGTGATTGTGGCCTCTAAAACCATTCTACCTTATCAGTTTAGGAAGGGTTTGGCAATTCCACAGGTGCAGGAAGCAAATTCTGCAGCTCTCTCCACCAGGATCAAGACTGATCTTCACAGACCTGGTGCWCCAGGCTGGTACCACAGCCAGGACTTCTCCTCCTGGATCCCCTGATTGCAAGAAATCCACATGATGAGAGTTCCTGTGTGTCTACAAGCTTCTCCTCTGTGTTCAAACTGGATTTTTGCCATCCTTTGTACACTGGGATCTATTTTAAATGCATGCTGTGGTGTAGAAGACCATTTCCAAATGCCACCCACGTTTCAGAATGGTCTTTAACTGGATGATCACAATTCCTACACCTTGTCCACCACCAGTCTCTTGCCACAGCAGGGATTTTTGCAGCACCAGCTCATCACAGGATGAAAGGTGAGTCCTGAATCRAAAGCAAACATGCAGTCATTCCAAATCACTTTAACTCTGTGTACTCCAGCATTGGTAGAAAAAAAAAATGTCCAAGCAACGCTGTGACCTTACTGCCCCCTATTCTGAAGCTTAGAAAATTGCAACATTSCCTTAACCACACATTTGGCAGGTCAAATCAATGCTTCAGCAGGGACAGGAAAGAATTGCCCTGAAAAGGAAATGGCAGTGGAGATGTGGTTTTAGTTAGTTCCCAAAAAATTCTCATTCCTGCATGCTGCTTGTGTTTGCTGATGCAGAGGGTGTTTACTTCATGCAGAAAGTGCTCTGGGGAATGAGTTCATTTTTATCCTGAGCTAGTCTTTGGAAAAAAGGGGGAGCAACATCCAAACACAACCAGCCAGACAGAGCCAAAATGCACAGGGTACATCACTCCAACACTCCCTATCATCCTGGCGTGTTTTTCTCTTCTCAATGCATGGAGAATACATTATACAGTCATTCATGCACTAAAGACCTCAAAAAAGTCCAAGACTTGTACATTTTCCTTCCCTCCTCTCTGAGTAAAYATCTCCCAGCACATCAGCTGCATCTGTCATCTCTTTTTTCTCCAGCACTGTGTCAACACCACCTTGTCATCATCAGCTCCCATGGCCAAAAAGCCACAGCTGCAGCAGAGGAATCACCTGAGAAATTCAACTGAGCATACACAGGAGTATTTCTCTTCAAATACTGGGTACTTTTAAAGAATTGAGGTATTTATCCAGCAAGAATGGGATTCAAGATCACAGGGTCCATATTGTGTGACAGAACTGGATATTCACACTCACATCCACAGGCTGGATTTATTTCAATCTATCTCAATTTCCCAGCCAGCTCATTGGACTCCATCTGAAAACTGATTGSTTTATTCTGCTTGTTATTAGAGGAAACAATACCCCCCAATTTAGCTATTGTTTATTCTTTATGTTCAAACTCAGTTGTTATGGATTCAGTTGTTGTGTTACCAGAGAAGTATCTCAGCTTTGTTGAATAAATCCTTTCAAGTGGAAAAAAACCCCATCAACAAACCAAACAGCTCTTCACCCCCAAAAAGAATTCAAGTCTTGTAGCCACCTCTTTTATAAGAGAGTGCTCAACCTCTCAACAGTGAATGTGAAATAAGTGAACAATCCCAAAACACACAAGTTTCTTTCAAAACTTGTATATCATTACATTTTTTAAAAACTTTACCAAAAAATTTATAGGAAATTCAAATTTTTTAAGAGTAAAACAAACAAACAAAAAAACCCCAATAAATATCACTCCAAATAATTTTATCTATAACTATATAGATAATATATCTTTACTATAATTACACTAAGAAAACAAACTATTTCACCAAGTTTCAACATAATTACCTCAAAACATTTTTTCATTTATAAAAACAAAATTTAACTTGCTATCCCTACAAAAATCCCAAATCACAGTGTGCATTTGCTCAGAGCACCAGGACCAGGAGAACATCTGTAAGAGTCAACAGGTGCATTGAATGTTGTGATTAAACAGAATAACATTGGTGTTGTGGGGTTATTTCTTTTGAAGTGTGTTTCCCTTGAGGTACTTCAGATTTCAAGATGAATTCAACAGTTCTTCAACCCCACTTTCCTTTTGTCCCATTCAAGTGGAATGACATCAGCATTGTTGATTCTACAGCCACACAACTGGCACAGAAGCTTTCCTGATTGCCACAAATCATGGCAGCAACAACTGATTTTATCCTCACCTCTAATTGCTTTTCATCTTTAAAATCAAAAGAATTTAAGCTTTCAAATAAAATTTCTTTTTTTATTCACAAAACCTAACATAATTTTTAATAGATAAATTCTCACACTCTATTCTTCCACCAAAAAAGTCTTATATTTTAAGTACAACTCAATCCTAATGCCCAAGGTTAATTCACAATTAAGTGAATTAATGCAAAGGTGACCAGAATGCTTGTAAGAATGCACAATTTGGGGGGGTGAACAATGACATTATTTTCCTTTTAGGAGTTTTCTTTGTTTTCTGTTTCAGTTATTCCTCATAAAGCAAAMATCCCTCCCCCTCCTGCTCCCAGGCTCACACATTTTACCTACATTCCTTACACACAAAAATTTCTACCATGGTTATTCCACGAGGAGGAACTTCCCAAATAAAGTAAAACACAAAAAAAAAATTACTTTTCTCATATCAAAACCTATTAGGCAGAGCTCCCAGTCTCTTTGTTGGATTTTGAAGGGGATTTTGGAGGAACAACAAAGCTCAGTTTTTGAGCAAAGGTAATTTTGAAGGGTGGAATCACAGCTCAGGAAACTCTCCAGAGAATTTTTCCCGATGCAAAGCTGAGAACACTTTGTGATAATTTCTCAGGAGCTGGCCTCATTCCAAGTTGGATTTTAAACACAGATTATAAGGCAAACACCATCCCCCCCAAGTATTGAGGAAGAGGAAAATAACAGAGTGGGGGCTGCAGAAATGGTGTCTATTGTGGGACAAAAACCTGTCAATCAAGCGAGTTGACAGGCATCAGAGATTGACAGACAGGCCCTCTCTCCTGACTTCAGTTATCTGGGGGAATGGGGAAAGTGTCTGCAAGAACAAGTTAAATTGCCAAAGTCATTACCAGTCACCAATTACCAAAGAAAAGATAACAAGGTGTATTTTAGAAAAATCGATGCAACAACATGCATTTCAATGGAGGGAGTTTTTCAGAACTTTAGGAAACAAAATGAACTATTTAGGGAATACACGGTGGTTTTTTTCATGGAATRCCAAGCACTTCACTGTGCCTGCAGCCTTTGGAGGCTCATCACTATTCTCCCTATATTTTGTATGAAGTCCAAAGGTCAACCAACAAATGTGTSCCTTTGTCTCTTCTTATTCTTAACCTACAGAAAGAAAGTAATCTCTCTATCCTGATGATTAATTCTGGTTTCTGTGCTTGGAAAAAAACAGAGTTCAAACAAYATTTTGGTTCCCAAGTGTATTTATTCTAGAGAAAAATCTATTATGTGKTAATAAATTACTAAKAAAAGACCAAARGATCTTGATRTTTTCTGCCAGATTTGATTTTTTTCATTCACCCAGGCTGAAAAGGTCCCTCCTGAATTGTGTTGGACCCACTGCAATACCTTCAGGCTGCCTAAACTTGGGAGCACCAGATTTCTCTTGCATCACTCTATTCAAAACTTTTCTGTAGTCATGACCTAAATCAAGTGGAAGGAAATTTATTCTGACACAAAAATGGAGAAGGTGACTACTAAGACTGAGAAAATAAAGTCTTTACTGTGATAGGAGTAAGCAGCCTCCTTGTTTCTGTCACCTTCCTTCTGCCAGCAGCATCAAGAGCACAGCAGGACAACCCTTTCCAACAGAAATAAATGTCCATTTACTGGGAATTTAAGTGGATTTTCCAAGCTCTTGTAACAGYAATTAAATACCACTGCAAATATTGAGTGCATAAAATGAAGTCATTTGTTCTAGATTGCTGCCCATTCATTTTTTTGTTGAAGTATTCCAGGTGTTTTCCTTCTTTTAACTGACTTGGCATTGGGTGGTTCACTTCCAGGAGCTGCTTTAGAATGTTCCCTGTGAGCAAATTTGCCTCCAAAGCCTTGTGCAGACATGCTAGTGGAAATTAGGAATATTGCACCTAAACTTCATTTAAAAATGAAGGTCTAATGAAAATTAAGAAGAAATACCAGTAGAAAGCATTTTCAGGATTGATATCTTCCCATCCTTCAGTGTGATGAGTGGATGCTGATTTTGGCATTTGTTCAGCTTTATTGCTGAGGGCCAGAGGTGGCTTTCCCTTGGAAGSTCAGAGCCATGTGCCATGAGGAGCTGCTCACCTCAAGGTCATGAATTTGGGGTCCAACACAATTCAGGAGGGGCCTTTTCAGGCTGGGTGAATGAAAAAAAAATCAAATCTGGCAGAAAACACCAAGATCCTTTGGTCTTTGCTCAGTAATTCATGAACGCTGCTGCTGCTGCTCCATCTGTGGTCTGCAGGAACGTGGTTATAACCAACACTGGATCCACAGGCAGCACCTCAGGCATCACCTCTCCCAGAGTGTCCAACAACTCACAACACAACCCAAACCTCCTTCTGCACCCTCCCTTGTGGCAGGGAAGTGTGGAAGCTGCTGTGTTCCTGTCCCAGGAACTCCATGTGTTCATAAATTGCCAAGGAAAGACCAAAGGATCTTGGTATTTTCTGCCAGATTTGATTTTTTTTTTTCATTCACCCAGGCTGAAAAGGCCCCTCATGAATTGTGTTGGACCCCAAATTTATGACCTTGAGGTGAGCAGCTCCTCATGGCACATGGCTCTGASCTTCCAAGGGAAAGCCACCTCTGGCACTCAGCAATAAAGCTGAACAAATGCCAAAATCAGCATCCACTCATCACACTGAAGGATGGGAAGATATTAACCTGAGAATGCTTTCTACTGGTATTTCTTCTTAATTTTCATTAGAAAAATTTATTTTTTAATGAAATTTAGGTGCAATATTCCTAATTTCCACCAGAATGTCTGCACAAGGTTTTGGAGGCAAATTTGCTCACAGGGAACACCCTAAAACAGCAACACTTCAGAACATTCAATAATTCCTAACTTTAAGAGGACCCATATCTGAGCACATCTCAGATTTGTGGCCCAGCCTTTGCCAACACTTGAGATTTATTTGGAGGATCTTCATTTACACTCTTGATCCTCTGCACTCTCCACACCCAGCAGGTTGATATTTGACTGCTGTACCTCTGCCTTCCTGCAGARCCCCCACACCAATTTGGATTGAATCAAAATTATTTCCATACAATTATAAAATACAACAGACCACAGCAAAAAAATATAAAACCTCCAAAGCAGCTCAAAGCTAATTAATTTCTATTACCAGTGAAAGAAGAACCACTTAAGGTGTCTTTTCTTATTTAAATTACCATTGACAGCACCTGGGGGTTTTTTTGTTGTTTTCTTTTTTTTACTCTTGGGAACTCTTGTTCCAATATTGGTTAAATTCTGTGTGACTGCAGAATTTATGAAGATAAGGCAATTTCCATTACAAAAACAATCCCAGGTTACAATTTATGGCAAACAGGAAAGAGCTCTGATGTCCTGTTAAATCATTCAGTGATGCATTCCATACTTAGTTAAACCTAGTTGTGAAAATTTCAGGCTAATTGGTGCCATTGCATTCAGTAATCAATGATTTTGTTTCATTTATGGCATATATTGTTCAGCAATAATGCAACTTAATAAACAGCAAATGTCCCAGCCCTGTAGCAACCCTGTGATCAATACAAGTGAGCAACAGGAGAAAGCAAAATTCCACAAAGCTTTGATTTCCACTCACAGCAAAGACAGAATTCCACCTGTGACCAGAAGCAGCTTCTGACTGGGAAGTCCAACGAGTTTTGCTGGCAGAGAACAATGGTGAGTGTGGCCTCAGTTAGAGGGCACATTTCCCTGGGGTTTTGGACTAAAAAATCATTCCGGGAATTCAACAAAAATTTAAAACTGTGAAAAATTCCATCTCAAAGTTGCATTGAAGCTGTGTGAACTGCAGCACTGCCTTGTCTGGGAGAACCATGCTACACAGAAAGAACAAGGGCATGATCTGCTCTGGACCTACCTGAAATAGCTCACTTCATTAATCCATGCCTAATTATGGTACACAAGTTTATATTGCCTTATTTAAACATACAGAGTTTTGCACTTTTCAGGATCTCCTCTGCCAGCTGCTTTTCAAATCTGTGGTGAAGGAAAATACCCAACATCTCTGTCAAAGATTCAGATGTTAAAAACTAATTTAATAATATTTCTTTATTTAAAATTGATTACATTCCACTGGCTGTTTTTGACTTTCCCCATGGTTCAGGCTCACATTTCAAAGCTCCCTGATCTCTCTGTAGGATGTCTCTGTGAATATTTATTGACAAGACTGCAGGAATTACCTKCTATATTAATCATCTTCTGTCAAAAAAATGAAGGCCAGCAAGCAGCCCACTCCAGCAGTGGAGCAGTCAATAGATTTGCTTTTCTTAATTAATTTAGGAATTYCTCAGTCAACTTTCCCCAGCAGTAATTAATAAGAAGTTTGTCCACTGTTCTTCAATGCAAAGATCACAAAAAGAGAGCCTGTAAGATAGGGAGCAAAATTTGTCCATCCTTCATGTGCTGAGACCACTAAATTTGGTTAAAATTAATATTTCACAATTGCTATCAATGTACGACTAATTTCAGGAAATGCAATTAAAACAGAAATTTTACCTGCTAATTTCTGCTCTTTTTTTCTATTGCAATCAAGTCCCAGCCTGGACCCTGATAAACACTGTGTGTCCTGCAAATCCAGATGGAAAGGAAAATAAATGAAGAGAATCCAAACAAACAAAACCCTTAAACCCCTCAACTAACACCAAAGATAACCAACAGATTCACTCCCCAAGATGAGCCTTGCAGGGCAGAAGAAGTTAATGTTGGAATTTCAGATTTAATCCATYCCTAAGCAGGAAGAGCAATCACTTTGGCCTTAACCCCAGCTTTGGAAACACTGCTCTGCATACATGCTGCTTCAACATTTCTGGCTTGCAATTCAGCAGCAAATAATCAATATTCAAGCCTGTTCCCCTTGCAGCCTCCCTGACACACCAGGCTGAATTCCACCTCCTACAAGAGCGCTGACACCATTTGAAATTGAAGAACAAATTTTGCATATCTCCATGTCTCAAGGAACATTTTTATGCAATGCAGATGATGTGTTCTGAATTTTTGCAAAGTTTCCATTCTTTCAGCTGCAGTCACTGCTGCCTGTGTTTCCCAAACAGGGACAGGGATGCAATGCTGTAARTGCTACACACACACAAAAATTCAGAATCTGGTAGAATTCACCATGTCAAGAAACACTGAAATGGTTAAAGTAATAATCTCTGTRTTATAGTTTTAGCAGAATTTTTGAGATTTTCTCCACTTTTGGTGCAGCAGAGATGCCCCAATCAGAAATCCAAATRTTTTCTGCTTTTTAACAACTGATTTCTGGCACAATGATAGATTTACCATCTTTTTATAGCTGGCTTGTACTGGAGGCAATCTGCAAACATAATTTCATGAAAAGGTATTTTATCTTCATTCAGATAATCTCTCTGCTATCTAGAACACTGCTATAATGCCCAAACCTCGACTGGGAGTTCATTAACAACATTTCTGCATAACAAGAACATATTTGAAAATACATTTAGGCAGGTGTAAAAGAGGGATTTATCACCTCTGTTTTTTCAATAAAATTTTCTCCAACATACTCAGAAAATGAGCCATAAGACAGTAAGGTTTATTCCATTTTACTGTAAAATCCTACTTCAAAACTTTCAGGACTTTTCACATCTTCATTTTGTGACAGTAGTGCCTTTCCCAGATGATAGCAATTACAAACTGAATGTCCCAATTAAACATGGGRAAAATCAAGCTTTACAGGGAGAATCTAAAGAGAGAGAGGTGCAGTGGTAATTACATTTTCTGTGTTCATTGAGCACATAAAGAGCTTAGGGAAAAAATCACCAAGGCTGTCCTGGAGCTTCCTCCAGAGATGCATTTTTCCCACCCACCTGGGTTTTTTTCTGGCAGCACTGGAAGTGTCTGTGAGAGTTTCCTGAACYGTGTGACAAAATTAAACAGGTTCTTTTTAGAGTGAAACACAAACTGCAGGAGCCAGGTAGCTTTTGTGCAGGTGCATTTTCTGCAGCAGATGTCCCAGCCTGGGCTGGCTCTGGYTCCCACCCAGCCAGAGGCTCCTCAAAGCCTTTATAAACACCACAGCTCTCTAGAASAGCTCCTCAGCCTTCTTCTGGAGGACAAACACATCCAGAACATGTTGGCAATTACCAGTTTTTCTTGCCACAAACAAAACTTTTACACCAGTGCTGCAAAACACTCAATTTTGTACTCAGCGTTTTCCAAAAATCACAACAATTCCCATTTGTCACTGCAGCTGAGTGGAGAACCACTGTAACTCTTTGCACAGTGGTGCTCAGCACTAGGTTTCTGACTGCTCTAGCCTTCCTCATTGCAGGAGTTTTTGCATGTGSTGCCCCATGGCTCCCCTGAGCAGTGCAGAAATGGTTAAGGTCACAACAGAGCGCTGCTATGTAAAGGAGAAATTTCCCTGTCCTTGCCTAAGTGAATGTCTGGGATTAAACTGACAGCCCACCTTAGTGATGGTGGAATAATTGGTTGTTCAGCTCTGTCCTTGTCAAGCTCTGACAGTTCTGCAGATGTCCTGCTCAGCTCTCCAAAGGTTAGGCTCAGCTGAAGCTGCTGTTCATTAATCATTCCTTCCTGACAGGACTCAGAGCAGCCCACATCTGCCACTCTGTCCCCCTCAATCCCTGGTGCACCCAGCTTGTGTGTAATCACTGATGGTTTTCTGAACAGGATACCTGATAAGGGGATGTGCATTTAGCTGGGAGAGCCGTGGTGTTGCCTTCTTTCTTGGTAATTCTTTCAGCGAGGGACAAGTAATTGGGATTTGGTGTCTTTGTTCAGGACAGGCTGGTACAAAGTGAGTGAAGTGTGGGTGTACAAGGAGTACCCAGTATCACTTTCTTTTTAGAGTGTCTCCAGTGCCTTCACATAACAATTTTCAGTCCAATTCCACAATCACACTGAAGGTGGAAGGATGAGGTGTTCACTCACCTTGCATGGACACCTGGTGACTCCTGCAGCTCCTGGGCTGGAAGAAGTGGGGAAAACCCTCCATGAAAAGCCTCAATGCACTCTTTCTGATCTCACAATTTTTTCCAGCCACTGCATCTCTCTGGACCATAACATTTGCCTCACTGTCTCTTTGTGGAGACAGAGACTGAAAAATTCCATCACTATCTCTGCTTTAACCCAGAAGAACTGGACAATTTTCAGAAGTTCACACAGGACTCACTCCTTTGGAGTGTTCTGACTGCTGTTACCAGAACCTGTAAGTGTCACTCATKAATAGAAAAATGAGGGCTCTACTCAGATAACTCCCAGCAATTTCAAGTATACACCAGAATTTCAAGTGTGCCCCAGAACAAACTGTACACCTTGCAGGTAGACAAAACCACAAATGTATTACTGATGACTCTTGAGGAAATTGGAATAACCATCAGCACACAGACTTGCCAGTGCCAAGACTGTGTAAGAAACAAAATAATTGCCCTCTTCAAAATCTTATTACAAGATTGCCCACTGACTTCTCTTAGCCTTGCTGGTGTTCATATGTGAGCATTGCAGGAATCATCATTTCAAATAATTGATTAACTGTCTAGTCCACAAAGTTTCAAAAGGAACAAACAAGGACATTAAGTGATTAGCATTCTTCCATTTAATTTGCAAATCCTGTCTTCACAGCTGAAAAGCCAAATGCCTCAGGCTACATCTCAAGCACACAGATCCCAACGAGCTTGACAGWGGAGAGAAGGTGCTACAGAGGCACATGAGTGACATGCTGGATTAAAGCAATCAACACATTGACCATTAATCACAGCTGAAGGCTTCACAGTGCTCTTAGAGGATGGCAGTGGGCCTGTTCTAGAAGGTTCCAGCAGGGAGGCTGAATTTCAAACTGCTGAGCCAGCCCACCAATGGGATTTGGTCAACACAAGCTGTTAGAGCTGCACATCTTCAGTTAACTCCAGTAAATTTTGGATTTAAATGAGAAGAGAAAAGCCTAATGGGCTGCCTTTCAAGTTCCACAACACTGACTTCACTGGGGAAGCCTAAATAATCAAAGAGGACACAGCCTCAAGCTGAGCCAAGGGAGATTCAGGCTGGATTTAAGAAGGAAGTTCTTCACAGAAAGAGTGGTCAAATACTGGAACCATCTGCCCAGGGAGGTGGTGGAGTCACCAACCCTGGATGTGTTTAAAAAAAGCCTGGATGTGGCACTGGGTGCCATGATCTGGTTGAGATGTTAGAACATGGGTTGGACTCGATCTTGAAGGTCTCTTCCAACCTAAAAATTCTGTGATTCTGTGAAACCAAGTCTAAATGATGTGCTCATAACCAGAGTCCTCAYCATGTACAGCTGTTTCCCATTGCCCAGCTGACAATGATATTTCACAGTGCTGCCTCCAATGGATAGATCCAATTTTACAAAATCTGAAGAGCAGGGGAAGGTATAACCACTTGCAAACTATTTTGATTCTCTGCAGGATTGAGAGTGCTTGTCAGGCAGAAAGGTGTGTGCTCCTGGATGGCACAAAACCTGTGAAAATGATGAAGTTCTGCTGCCTTGGGGCTGAGCTGGAACAGAGACTGGGCAGAGCTGGAGAATAAAGTAGATATTTATTGAAAGGCCTTTAAGGATTCACCTTGGGCAGGACAAGATCCTGGCCAGGGCTGCACCCAAGGTGGACCCAAAATGGTCACAAAATGGACCCAAAATGGTCACAAAATGGACCAATGGTTGTGAGGTCTCACACTTTTGTAAGTTTTGTTCCATTTGTATTTTGGGGTTTAATTGTCCAATTCCAGCTTCAGATTATGAAGTCTCATCCTTCTTGTTTTCTCCCTTCAGCCCAGCCTGGTTTGTGCTTTTGGGCCTGAAAGTTGTCCTTGGTCTTGAGCAGGGAAAGGATTTGTTTTGTGTCCCTGCTCTGTGAAGAGAACTCACTGAGTGTGAGCTCAGAACTTCACCCCTGGGCAGCACAGAACCTGGAAAACAGGGAAGCCCAAACTTCAAGCACCAGTTCCACCAGCCATGTCAGCAAATTCATTGTTGGGAACTGCACTAGGACACATAAAAAGCTTTCAGGATAAGGGATTAAAACACTGAAATGGATGAGGCTCAATCCCATTGCTTTATGAATGATTTCCCCATTGCTGTTATCCCTGTGCCATTCCAGCAGTACCCAGTTAATGAATCAGTCAAAGGCAAAACAAAAAGTTGGGAAATGACTACTYTGAGATCAGTTTCAAAWCTGATCCAGTARAATATGGCTACAATTGTGTCTATTWTCATTAARCAAAGTCAGACTTAAAGTGTTCACTATGATCTATGTGCATGTATCACCAAAAAGACTTCCTCCTAAAAAAGTACCACCTATCTCCCTGATTTTCCTTGCACCTACTCATTCAATCAGTATTAATAATCAAACTATTAAATTAGCAAGACATTTTTAAGTCAGTAAAAACTGCATTTCTGTCATGCTTCAACAAGGATTCTACAGGCTACTAAATTATTGAGCAGCTGCATTAGGTGATCCAGTATTCCAGCACAAAATATTGCCATTTATTCCTCTATTCTCAATGGCAGATACAGAAAACAAGGAACAYCATCTCTTGTTTAGAAAACCAGCCTTGTCCCTGTCTTTCTGCTTGCTGTATTTATGTCCCTCACCTCACCACACACTTCACTTACCAGTAAAATGGTCTTGCAACACTGACACACCTGAAGAAATATTTTAAACACTTAGACTACAGACAAGTAGACATTTGTGTACAATGACTTTTTTTATTGTGCTCCCTCTGCTGGCTCTGAAAAAACCACTGGTGGGAAAAAAAAACCTCTTTCCAGAACTTCACTGATATCTGTGCTTACCAACACACAAAACTGGACAAGGAAAATCCCCCAGTATTTTGGTTTAAGGTTCCTAAAACTCAGAGAAAGAGACTCCTGTGTTTTTCCAAAGAAAAAGGACAACACCAAGAGTAAAGTGCTACCTAAAGCTTGGGAAAACTACAAMCAATTGGGGAAACAACACTGCCTTGCACAGCAGCAGAAAGTTGCTCCACTGGGAAAAGAATTAAGACAGCCCAGCCTGCAGGGGAAACTCCCCTGGCACTGGGGATCTCTGTAGAGGTGGAGWTGTAGAGATAAAGACTCCAGAAGGTGTTAAGTGAAGGGAAAAACAAATATTTGTCTGATTTKGTTTCCCTTTAAACATGAAGTGTATGGCCCATGGAAAGGCAGCATTATAAAAGCAGCCAGTGGCATTGCCAGCAATGCAATTCAAATCACTGTGCTGCAAATAAAATATAAAATATTGTCTCTTATGCTCCATAGCTACATTTTACCCTTTAGCCAATCTTTCTATCCTCTGAAAATATGTGCAGGTCTGTGTCCTGGTTTAGGGTAAATATGGGAGGAAACATCTTAAATGGGGTTTTTTTTGGGAAGTAAGCTAAAATGGTACTTTTCTCTTTCCTCTGTAAAAATAAAACAAAACAAAATACTATGACAGTTATCCAGGCACTGACAACAGATGCTTTTCTCCACATGCTGGTGAGGCCTGGCATGTTTGGGTATATACCATGCTGTCACAAAATAAATAACATTTCACCAAAGACTCATTTCAATGTCGAATTGAAGGAGCATTATGTGCATTCTCATGTTAGGATCATGAGAATGAACAAACTTGCCATACTTAAAAAGYTGTTTCCTCATTGGTAAATATAATTAAAATCTTTAAGTCCATTTTGAGAAATCAGACATCAGGACTACAAAAACCTGAGTACTTTTTGTGGGGATGTCAGGCTTTTCCCCCTTTAGTAAAAGTGCCAGTTTCATGGTGCCCTCCCCTTTCCTTTGCTTTCATTTAGATGTATAAAAAGGCACCAGAGCCTTCATGAAGAGCTGTGCCATATTTTGGTGATCACACAAGGACTGCCTTCAAGTGTCCCAAAGCATCAGCTGAGAGAATTCAAACCACATCTGTCCAGCTCCAACCACATCTGTCACATCTGCAGCCCACGAACCCAGCTTCCCAAAATGCACAAACCATGGAGCAACAAGCACCATGTGCATTTTGTGCTGAAAGCAATCCAGTATTACCTGGTTTTATAGGTTTTATAATGTATTTTATTGTTCTCTCTGCTCCTCCATGCAGGGAAATTCAAGGACAGCAGCCTGATTTACTTTGGGCCATTTCAGAGCAGTGGGCTGGACTCCAACCTTCAGCTGTGTCTTCCCACCTGTATTAAACTTTGATTTTATGTTTTATTGAAAGTTCAKTCTGGGCTGAGATACTGAGGTGAATTTTTGGGATATTATCCATCCCAGAGTAATGGGATTATTCTGTTTTGGGGTTTTGTTTGTTTGTTTTGTTTTTCGGGTTGTTTTGTTTAGTTTTTTTTAATTGGAATTCATTGTAGATATGGTGACTAAAAGCTGAGAGGATTTGATATTTTTTACCAACATGCATTGCTAAAAACTGCAAATCTGCTTCTTGTGYTAAATGACATTTTTTCCTTTTCTTTCCAGACAAGTCCTCTTGCAAGTTTTGTGGAAGAGTCTTTTTCACAGCTTCTAACATGGTCACTGATTGTCTATGAAAATAAACCTGATCTGCCATTCAAAGAGGGATTAGACATAATCCAAATTACAATTTTTTTGGATGGCTATCTAACAYCCTGTCTGTGTAAAAATGTCATGTGTTAAATGGCTTGGAAACCATGACAACACCAGCTCTCTGGAGCTCACACCAGCTCAATCAAGCCATAATCAAGGATTTCCTTACATGATTGTCTATTATCTGCTTCTCAGCCAGAGATGCACATTAAAGGAGTGAAAAGATCAGAGTGGAATCACCAGCATTAATTACATGCCAGGCTAGACCTGTCTTCCTGGAAGTGCTGTCAGGAAGAATTTGGAGCACCTGTGGGACATTCAGCAGAGTCCTCTGGTGATCCTGCACAAAGTGTAAAACCAAAGTAAAGATTTGCACAAGTCAGGGTTACTGAAAATGTATTAAGTTCTTCTTATTTGATAAAAGAGAGAGTCTATTCARCTCTGAACACAGATGCATTCCATAATGCCTGTTATGTCCTTCTAATGATGAGAAGGAGCAATTAYAGCAAAAGGGAAATGTGCTTATGATGAAGAACAACATTTTAGTCCAGATCATTCCTGAGTATATTTATTAGAATAAAGGCTTAAAAGAAGTGCAGTCATTTTAAACCTTTTAAATATGTTAAACATTTTAAAGAGAAGTCAATTTTTTTTTCTTTGTAAGGCTGTTTGAAAAGGCACAACCTTCTTTAGACTTATTCTTTTGGTCCTGAAACAATTCAAGTCAAGAAAGAGTTCTATAAACATCTGCTTTTTCCTATGTCCAAAGAGAAAAATTTTAAAATCACCCAAAAAAAACCCAAAACAAACAAACAACCCCCTCCATAACCAAACACCATGCCATGAGATTTATACAGCCACAGAAAGTCACACCTGAACAAATAAATAAATATTAACAACAAACAAATGCAAAGAGCATGTGAACCACTCATGGATTTTTCATGAGGTGAAAAAGAAATTTGTCAAATAATTTGCTCTGAAATATTCACTGTAATTATGGCTACTGGCAGGCAGTGAAACCAGCACCTTGGACTGATGATTTCTGAGCTTTTCAGCACACCCTTCCCACTATCTCAAGTAAAAAAAGCATTTTTGCTGGATTTGCAAAGGCAAATTTTTGTTCTGGCCACAATCACTGCACTGGACTATGACCCTAAGTCAAAATTTTACTTTTATTGCAGTCACAGCCTCAGACCCTGAATCACCTGGCAGTTTTCTTTCTTTCTTTAKAATCCATGCTCTGCTCTCCCAAGGAAGTAAATACTTCAGCAGGGTTTTGCTTTCTTTCAGCCACATGACAGTGCAAGCAAGTAAAGATTCCATTCACAAAGAGCAGCTCTGTTCTGTGTTTGAGTTTCCCAACCTTTTAATTGCCCCATCCTCTTGGTTTGTCACAAGGGACACCAGGAGCAATTTATCTCTTGAAGTGAAATCACGAAGGGCAGCACAAACAAATTCTCACCACTTTCTTGGTCTTCCAAGAAACCAGGAGTGAAAAATCAGAGAGTGGAGTCTGGCAGCACATGGACCTGACATTTTCTGTTGCTACA
>CADDXX010000175.1:810582-829816 GCA_902810485.1 Alauda arvensis | reverse complement strand
CCTCCTGTGCTTTAAGATCTCCGGAGTTCCAGGCCAGAGAAATCCCCTTCCAGCCGGGTTCCTGCGGTGKAACAGTGACACCCAGTGACAAGTGCACACTCTGACTTCCTGAGAGCATCCAGAAAATGCCATCACTCCTCTGTCTTAGGGAAAAGGCAGAATGAGTTTGTCCATCAGTCACAAATGTCCTTTGTGTGCTCCTGTGAGAGCTCAGCCTGGGAAGGAAATGCTCTGCCTGTGAATATTTCATTCCAAGACTGAAGCAGGAGTGACATTTCTGTTTTGGTGCTCTGATGRTTTTCCTGGCCTTTAGAAGCACGAGGCTTCCACAATTACCAAGAATGTGCATCCAGTTTAATCATGGCTGTAAGAGTTGTTTGAGATGATGAGATGAAGGCAACATCAAGGAGTAAAACCACTCTTGGGCCTGGACCACAAGGATTTCTACTCTGYAAGCAGCCCATTAGGAATTCTCCCTCCCTCTTCTCTCTTTGAGGGTTAAATAAAACCATAAATCCCTACAGACATGTGCASTGCAGTTGCAGTAAAGTTCCCTTCCACAAGATCAAGAATCCTAATAAAAGGCATAAATTCTTCTTCAGCCTTGAATCACAGTGACAGCTTTTCAGTGCTCAGATCACTGCGTGGTTAAAACAAAAAATACTCCACTGAAAACCTGTCTAGACCTCACATTATACATCAGGCTGCTGCTTTATTTTGAAGGTAGGTTTGTTTTCTTCTTCAATAATTTTTTTTTGCARCTTGAAATGTCTGCTAAAGAAAAATGTACAGCACTTTTGGAATTGAGGGAAGCTGCAGTTTTTAAAAGCAACATGCCATAAGTGCATTCAGGTAAGAATTCATTCAGCCCAAACTGCAGAATTTACATATTGAAAGCAGTAATTCAGGAGCTGTTCACCTGTAATTAGGTTGGGTTTTTTTTTCCCAAATACATTTTTATGCACCTGCTTCCCCCTGCCATGAAGATTACAAAATAAACCACTCATCTGTACTTTCAAAACAGCAGTTTCCCAGAGTTTCAGCACTTTATGGACAAAAGCAGTTCAGATGTGAAGATTGATACAAGCAACTCTTGGTGCAAGCCTCCAGCAGCAGATGGTACTGGCCCAAAAAGAAATGGAACTGTGGGACAGAGGCACCAATTCCTCTTGTAATTCCCCACTTCCTGAGAAATGGAAGATGGAAAAGGCTTCACTCATTTTTTTGTGCGATCACTGTGACCACTTAGGATCACATTAAGGAAACAGGAACACGGATGAACTCAAGGATATTATGCACAAAAGCACAATTTATTAAGAGCCACTAAAGACAAATATGATATTTCTGTCCAAGAAAGTGTCCTGCTCTGGAATCTGGAAGGAGGCTGCCAGGGAAAYATTGTGGTGGTTTCCAAACCCTTCCTTCACACTGACACCAGAGGCAGGACACCAAACTGAGGAACCCTTAGGTCTATCCAAGTGTCCAATGACAGCTATAAAAATAAAAACACATCAAACTAAAAGCTAACCAAGGAGTTGCAGGATAAATGAGTGATAAAAAGGCAAACAGTACTGAGTGAAAAGTGTAGCATAATGCAAATTTGTACTTAAGTTTATATATGCTTTGTAGGCACTGCTTATTGTCACTCAAGAAAAAAAATCTGGGAGTTAGCAGCAGGTGGTTTTATGGAAAAAAAAACTTGTTTAGCAGCAATCTAAAAGGCAAGTAGAAAGTTAGGAATTGTTTTGAAAACAACCAATGACATGAAAAAAAAATGTCTCTGACACTTTTTCTGAGTTCTTACCAATATAACACAAAATGGACTTAGCAGGACTGGGGAAGATAAAAGAGGCTAATGGGAAATCAAGAAGAAATATATGAACAGCTTCTAAAATGGTGTGCAAGCCTGCAGGTGATGGCCAGAGAACAGTTACTCTCTGAGTTTTCTAGCACAAAAGCCAGTGAGCATGGAATACCTGAACAGCAGGAGGCAAAGCCCAGGAGAGCTTTGCACATTCTCTGCACGAGGCAGAGCTGGGACTCACCAGCACAAGATTCCACCCTGTGGGTTTTACACAGACACAAAGCACCTGCACAGAATCATGAAAAAAAACCCAAAAATTCCTTTCTGTCCTCATACTTTCCCCTAAGCTTCCAGAGCTGGCTGCTGCTGGAGAGAGGAGAGTGGATAAATGGAGCAACAGTCTCCAGCCAAGTAAGGAGACCCCTGCCACTGGGAAGACTTATGGCCATGTTTTCTTCTCCTGTGAAGACTGGCTGCATATTTATGATCTCTCCCACAATGACCAGCAAGMACCTGCATATCCAGCAGTTGTAGGGAGGTGTGATGAATGAGCCTTGACAGCAACAAATCAGTCCCACAGAAGCACCTTTGCCTGTTAATATGTGTTTTCATGGCATGCAGAGTATCAACCATTGCCATGTGGCACCACTGTCTCTGCACTAATATTCCCCAAAAATGAGTGTGCTGTGAAATTTCTCCATTGGATCAGCTTTTGTATTTTATTTTTGTATTTTTGCATTATATTTATTGAAGGGCCTTCAGGTATATTTAGGTCAGAAAAAGCCCCCAGGGGCTGCACCCAAAATGGACAGTGGCCATGGGTTTTCACACTTTTATAAGTTTGGTCCATTTGCAGATTGGGGGTTCATCTCCCAATTACAGCTTCAGCCAATGAACTCATTCACCCCAAGTTTGCTGCCCCCAACTCACTTTGGTTTCCATCTCTCAGGGCCTGAGGCAGTGAGGGGTCCTTGATTGCCAGGCCTGGAGAGGAATTGTTGTGTGTGACCCCAATGGGGGAGCAGCAGCTCCCACTGTGTGTGGGGTTTGGAGTCACACACTAAAGAACTGCAGGGATATAAAGAAATAAAAAAATATAAAAGCTCAAATGCTGAGGCATCAATCCCAGGCAGCATTCCAGCATGGGTGTGTGCAGCCAATGAACTCTGATCCACATTCAAAGGGTCTCACATTTAGATACCTGCAGCTTCAATAAATTCAGCTGTGACACTTCAGAAAAATTCAGCTGGCTATGGAAAGTCAGTGGCTGTCAGGAAGGAGGAACTCAASACAGTGCTGCTTCAGCCAAGCCTTGTTTCGAAATGCACAGCAGCAGAAGATGAGGATGGGTTAGCAGGGAACCAGGTGACAATCTGGGATGGAGTTCAACATTTAGGTGTATTAGCACATCCCATGTTCACACCTGCACGTGTAAGGATTCATTCTGTGCCTGAGCAGGCTTAGAGCAATGACTTAGGAGACAATGAGAGAGAAACATGGAAAGAGTGGGGTGTGGCCACAAATGACTTTTGGACATCTTGCCAAACAGTGACACCCAGAGCAATTTAATTTTGCAAGCCAGTAAAGTAGGGATTACTTATCTGTTAAATAGTTTCCTCAAAGGGAGTAAAACCTCATGAAACCTTTATGTTTCAAGTTCTTGTTAGTGCAGAGGTAACAGTGAGGCACACACTAAACCTAAAACACCTCTAATGGATTTGGAAAAAACCTGAAAGGAGCYTAAGAATATTTAACTGGATATTAAGAAAACCTTAGAAATAGACCCCCAGACAATTTAGGATTTTGATGCCTGATTTTCCTTAAAACAATATCACCCATGTCAGGCAGTAAAATCCCACTCACCAGAAAAATTTACAGGATGATGATCTGGAAAGTTGAAACTAAGCATGAGGACTTCTCACTCTGATAAATCTCTCTTTACAAGTGGCAAAATWCAGAAACAAATTGTCACATTGTTCATTGTGCACCCTCAGGGGGCTGAAATTCCTTGGAAAAAGAAATGACAACTGTGTGGAAATGACAAAGTTACTGTTCCTTGTTGAACTGATCACTGAAGGATGGTGAAAAAAGGAAATTCATGTAAGGGAATGAAAAATGGAAAAGGAAGCAAAGCACCTACTGCTGCCAGCTGATCTAAAAACCTGAATTCCGGAATTATTCTGGGAAAGAGCTTCAGATTATTTAACAATATGTGACCATTTCTGGACTCTAATAAACAGCATGAAGCTGATGTAGGAGAAGTTTAGTTTGGATATCAGGAGATTTTCAGCCAGTAGGAACAGGATACCCAGGGCAGGGGTGTCGTCACCAGCCCCATCTGAATTCAAGAAGCCCCATCTGAATTTCCTGTTTGGAAAACCCTCTCAGGACCATGATGTGACTTTTGGGGTGTTCTGTGAAGGGCCAGGAGCTGAACTTGATGAACTTGATGGGTCTTGTCCTGTTCAGCTGATTCCATTCTATAGGCAAATCATCCAATACCAGAGCAATAGCAGCATGTGTGTAATGTTTATAAAATGGTGAGGAGAAATATAACAAACACCTGAAGGAAAGAAACAAGCATAGTCAGAGAATATTTTTTTAAAAAACTGCTGAAATTACCTCTAATTTGGGAAAACTCCAGCATAAAATCAGTCTGAAGATGGCAACTAAGAAAATGCAATATATGCTCACAGTTTATCCAGCCTGCCCAGTGAATTTTTGGGCTGCAAGGTGTAAATTTTAAATATCCCAAATATTTAAATATACCCAACACAGCTCATGGGGTGGTTGTCTACATTTGAMTTGATAAATTAAAAAGAAGTGTAATGAGCCAGCCTTATCACTGGCACCAGAATTCTCCTGCCCAGACATCAGAGAAGGAATGCAGTGATGGTCACTGGGTCCCCGAGTGTGAACAGCCCCTGCCAGACTTCAGGAAGTGTCTGTCACAACTCATCTATTTTCATGTCCATTATGAAACCCTCCTGGGGTTAAATAATACACAGATACAAGACAGTTTCACCTCCACTGGAAGGGTTTTTAAAAATGAAATTAGACATGTTTTTGAGGCAAAATTTTTTTTTTTTTTTTTGCAGCTAACTCCCCAGGTCTGCACATATTCCTGGAGAATCTGTGGCCAAAGGAAGCTCCTCTAAACCATTTCCCATCACCTCCTCTGATCTGTCACTTCCAATTGGGCTTTTCTTGCAGCACTRCTTGTCCTGTTCTGAGAGGATAACAAACAAACAACTTAGCTCATCCTTCTATGTTTATAACTGCAACCTAAAAACCACTATTTGGTGTTTAATCTACTTGCTTAAAGAGCAGAACTGTTCCAACATAGATTATTCACTGCTGCACATTTTAGTTTTTAACTATATCCAGCATTTGTTTAATGCAGAAAATCATTGGGGCTATAATTTGGTTTTGAGTGTTTGTTTTATTTTTAAATAATCTTGAAGCTGGCAGTGAAACAAATTGAGTTCTCCTGAATGGAATTGTCCAACAACTTTCTCTCCTCTGAGGGCATTTTTTGGGAAGAAAACTGTATTCCAAATCAAATTAACCAAACCTGGAAAAGCATCTTGCTACTTTGAAAAGCAGAAAAGGAACCAAACAAAAAATCCATGAGACCATAAAACCACTTTGCAAAAGTTTTGTTTAAAAAAATCTTTTAAAAAAACTTTTAAAAAAGAAAAAATAAAGAGCTAAATGCAGATACAGTAAAGTTCAAAAAGCAGTTGAATTCTCAGGACAAATTGTCCACAAATACAGGAAATGGAAGAAATGAATGGTCACTACTGTGGTTATTTCTTTCAGACACTTTCTCTCCTATGGAATGGCAGTAAATGAGTGGACAGAAAATGACATAATCATGGACAAAAGAATGGGCACGTTTCAGAAAACCAAACCCATCAGCTTTTCCCCCAGCACTCACAAACACCTTGAATATGAAGTGGATTTTTGAGTGGTCTCATTTGCTTAAGTCAGAATTGGAAAATCCTCTGGTAGTGCTTTTTTTCACTTCTCTTTTTGGTAGAACACAGAAGTATATGATTTTAATGTGCTCTTTTCTATGCTGCCTCATTTTTCTCCTCTACTGAAAATTCTTGGACACTGAGTTGGGGTTTACCAGAGATCAGCACTGCCAATAACAGCTCAGCACTGCAAATTTCTGCAGCACTAAATGAAGTTTTTTTTTAAATTGGTAACAGAGTTAATTATTTAAAAAACCAAACAATCATCAATTCCAAGAATCTCCATATTTATTTTGACAGTTGTTACTGTTCCTAACACTTCTCTAGCTCCACATATTTAAGTTGGACCTCTAATCACTTTGACGTGCATAACCATGGTGCTGGTTATCTTGTACCCCAACCAGCAAACATGAATGAAAGAAAAGAATCTGATATTTCAGTGCAGTGAGGGAGAATCTGATTCAAAAACCCCTCAGCACTGGCAAAATAAGGAGGTAACACAATTCAAACTACTGCAGTTTTTATCAGTTATAGTATTATATATATATATATATATATATAATTCTATATTATATAATATTACTTTATATAATATTACATAATTTATATAATATATAATATAGTAATATAGTGTTATAATATACTCTATTATTGCTGGTGCCTGTGATGCCTTAGGAAGGCTGAGCTGGAACAGAGACTGGGCAGAGCTGGAGAATAAAGCAGATATTTATTAAAAGGCTTTTAAGGATTCACCTTGGGCAGGACAAGAGCCTGGCCAGGGCTGCACCCAAGGTGGACCCAAAATGGTCACAAAATGGAGCCAAAATGGTCACAAAATGGACAAATGGTCACGAGGTCTCACACTTTTATAACTTTTGGTCCATTTGCACATTGGGGTTTCATTGTCCAATCCCAGCTCCAGATGATGAAGTCCCATCCTTGTTTTCTCCCCTCAGCCCAGCCTTGTTTGTGCTTTTAGGCCTGGAAACTTGTGCCATTGTCCTTGGTGTGCAGCAGGGACAGGATTTGTTTTGTGTCCCTGCTCTGTGCAGAGCTGAGTGACCCCGAATGTGAGCTCAGAGCTGCACCCCTGTGTAGAGCACAAGGACATGAGGTCCTTTGGAATGAGGTTTGAGCTCTCCCAAACTGTGCCCCAAGTCTGGGCCTGTATTAGAAGTTAAGAAGCCTGTGGCACAGTTAGAAATTAGACTAAGGTGTGTGTATATATTAGATAGGATAGTTGGAGTAAGATCATGGTTGCTACCTTAAAGTAGAATTGGTTTGCATTCCTTTTATACTGGATACCAACTAGAATGCACCTGTAACTATAAACTATCTGGAACTGTATTTAACCAGCCATTCTGAGCAATAAAGGGAGAACACATGATGTAATCACATTGATTAGCAGTCTGCATTGCTCTGTCCCAGCTTCCAGATATTAAAAAGGACCCTGTTTTCACCCCTGGGCAGCTCAGAATCTGAAACACATGACAGCTCAAATTTAAGGCATCCCCTGTGCCTGTGTATTTTGGAAGCACCATSAATAATGACAAGCTTTACCTACAAAGATGGGCCTCAATCCCATTTACAGCTCCAAGGACCAGATCAGTTCTGGGACATGGCACTGGCAAATCCTTGCCTTCCACACAAACAGAGGACAAGAAGCTGGTTCTTTTCCCTGCTGGATGTTTGCAGCTATAGGGGGAGTCATTCTGCTGCCAGGGCACCAAGTGCTGCTGTCCCGGTTTAGGGCAAAATCTGGGAGGAAACCTCCCAAATGGAGGGTCTCTCTCTGGGAAGCAAGCTGGGTCTGCCCCTTCCCCCCACTACTGGTTCGGGAAAAAGCCTCCTTAGAGATGAGTGGGAAAAACTATTTATTTAACCAAAAAAAACCCAAAAAAACCAGTGCTTACAAACCTAGAAATTAATAATATGAAACAATAAAACCTGGCAAAATTGAGAGAGAGTCCTTGCCGTGGGAGCCCAGCTCGCTCTGCCTTTATCAGTTCTTTTCTGGTGCTGGAAGATGCCGGACTGGGCCCAGTGACTCACTGGTGGTCTCCTGGTGCTCTCGCTCTCTTGATCTTTCAGTCCAAGAGCAGGTTTAAACAGTCCCAAGAAAAAGGAAAAAAAAAACAGTCCAGGGAACTCCTCTGCCCTAGCTAGCTAAAACTAACTAAAAGCCAAGGAGATCTCTGACACTGCTTCAGATGAACAGTCCAGGAGCTGGAATGTGGAGGAGGAGCTGCCTCTCTCAAAACAAACTCTGCACTTCTCTTTTCTCCCCCTTCGCTCTAGGAACCAGTCTAAAGCCACAGAACACAATATCTAACACAGACAGAACAGACGATTTGGGGATAGAAGCATCATACAGTCACCCTAGGACAGCCGCTCACTGTCCTGACAGGAACTCTGTGAACCAGAATGAAATCTCCACCTCAATGTTTCTGTCTCTGCAGCTCTGCACACACACGTTTCAGTTTCTACTCCCCTCACCCAGCTGGGAGCTGAATTTTATTTAAACCCCGTCCTAAAGGCTGGCTCCCTCTAGTGCAAATTGCCAGGAATCTGGTTCTTCAATCAGTTCCCTTCAATGACACATTCTCAGGTGCCAGAGCTGTTGTTTGATATTTCAGTCATTAACAACTTTACACTGAACAAAACACCTGTGGTCAGCTCTAGTCTTTAATGTAATAAATACAGATTATGTGCAATTAAACAATTTTGACTTCTCAGTAGGGATTTGATGTCTGGAGTTCACTTCCAGCCAGAAAGCACGTGCTATTTTAATAGAAATACAGAAAACTGCAACAGCTCATGACTGTTAGCAGGGCACAGAGATGATGCTCTTTGGTGCTCTTTCACATGACAGAATCTGTATTTTCAGGGGTTTTTTTGATCATTTTCCAGCACTGGTGGCTCTGCAAGCTGCAGAACCTTTGCCAGRACAGCTGTCAAAAACTAAAGTTTGGATATTCTGCTAGATCTGAGCACAGCAGCTGGATTTTACACGCAACAAACTTCAACAGAGGCTTCCACAGGAGCCACTTCTGTCCTTGCAGAGGGAGAAATATTCATTCAGAGAGTTGTTCTAGAACACTGCAGCAAGAATGAACAGAAAACTCCTTTTCTCAAGGTGTTGACAAGGTCAAATCTCCATCTCTTCCACTCCCAAAAGGTCTTACCCCATATTCCCTTCCCTACTTGCATCAGCTGCTGATTACACTGGGGATTAATTTTTGTTTTACATGCTCACCCTCCACATTACCTCCCAAGACAAAAAGCTTCAAGAATGAGAGTTTCTAGGATTTCTAGAGAGTCTGTATTCTAGTCTATGCTTTTTGCTCTGTCTCTATAGAAATTATACCCTGTAACACAAAATAAAGTGAAATATTTCTTCTCTCAGACGAAGTTTCATGTCATTAACACTAATTCTTCACAGAATAGTTAGGAATAATAAAATAAATCTTATTTGTAATTAAATAGAAGTGTAATTTAGGGAAAGAAAATGCTCAGAGTGCCAAAAAAAATCCCAGCTCGGGAATTATAATGCACCATCCCCAAGTTCTTTGCAGTAGGGAAATGTTTGAAACATCCATCTCTGAGCAGCACTGTGAGACACAGGGCATTTATTTTAGATTTCCAGCACCAGTTCTGTCAGACTCTGCAAGATCCCCCTCTCCAGATTATCTTCAAACACATCTGAGCGAAAGGGCAAACAGAAATTTGAAAGAGATGATTGATTCCTTTGTGGGGGACAGAGTCACCCACTGAGACAGGAGCAGAGATGAATTCTGATTTGCAATCATTTCCACTATTTATGAGGTCACAGGACATGCTCCTGCTGAGCTCAATTTAGCAGGAGCTTCAGCAGGAGCAGTGAGAGGGTGTTGCAATCACACTGCCTTGGTGATGGCCAAACCACAAATTCAGAACTCCAAATATAAATAGGCTGAAAGCCAAATGTGTTTCAGTACTCAGGTTAAAAAGCTGAGATGCAAGGAAAATTAAATCATGGTCTTTAAGGCATCATTAATTAGGGGTTTAAAAAGAAAAGGGGTGTAGTTCATGCATTTAGGCAGGCAGGCTGAAGGCAACAAGAACTTTAGGTGGTCATGAAATGCCTCAGTTTAAAACAAACAAATTAAAATGCCACCAAACAGCAACAAAAAAAAGAAAAAAAGAAAAAAAAATCCCAAAAAACCCCACCTCTCTTTTCTACCACAGAAATAAATATATTTATATATATATATTTATATAACCACCCATTTCTTCCAAGTGCACTGAGGACCATCCCACTGAAGGACTTGCATGGGATTTGAATTTCAGTCTCCTTTCCTCCTTTCACTGCACTCAGGAGAAAGCTGATGGCTAAAAACAGAATGTTCTGTGAGACTGCTTCTCTTTAGATTATTCCAATCTAAACAAGCTGAAGCAAATATACACAAATATTTACTCCCCTTCCTTTTAATTAATTTTTTTTACTATCCTTTAACTGATGTTTTATGTAAAATATTAAATTATATGTTCTTCTGTCACCTTTACAGGGATTAAAAATTTGTTTTTTCCTAACTTTAACACAGTATTTGATTGAAAGATCTTCAATCCCTTGCACATTCCTCTATTTTCTTTTCTGGGAAACTTCCTCAGCTCTTCACATCCCAGACTTTGGCAGGAACCTGCCCATAGAAACAGCAGCAGCAGCGGAAATGGAACCAGAATATTTCACCTCCTTATGTTGGCTTATTCTTTCCTTAAGTGAATTCTTTGCTTTCACTACACTTAAATATATTTTACTGGTGTTTGCAATGTGTATTTTAACAGAACTCTGAAGGGTGCTGCACACAAAGCTGAGAACAATCTGCTTTTTCTCCCTGGAAAAGCAGCCCACAGGAGAAAGCCCATTGCAGTAATTCAGTTTAGTATAAAATAGCACAAGCCAAGGTGCCTGTGCTGTTATTATTTTTTCCTGATGTTTCTGACACCATTGTGCTGAGCTTTCTGGCACTCACAGCTCCAGCAGTGGTGAGTCCCCACTAGGTAGAGCAGCAATACCCCTTAATATTTTCATTTTTATGTAATTTGTGGCCCCAGCTTTTTAAATATCCGCTCTGTAATAATGTTTAATTTCAGGGGTCACTCCGCCAAGGAGTATATTAAAGCCCATAAAACTCATTTCCAAAGCTCAAATATCAAACTGTGATCAGGTTAGGAGGGCAGCATCTGTGAATATTTCATCTTTTATCATGCTGATAATAAGGAGATGACAGAGGCACATTATTACAATGAGAGAATTGCTCATTTCAGCCCTGCCTGCTGGAAGCTGGGGTCTGCACTGTGCATTACTCAATAAAATCAATTCTTATATGAAAAGCAAGTTTACTGAGCCACCACTGTGTCTTATTTGATTGTAATGAATAATATATGGGCCCAAGAGCTTGCTCATSTGGTGGGGAGAGGGAAAGGAAAAGCCTGGAGTTGGAAGGGGCATCTCAGTTTAGACAATGATTTATCAAAATTGTGCTTTATTGTTCAGAAGCAATGCTAGGGGACCACAGTCTGTTGGAGTTATAATTTTGAAAATAAATCTTAAAGTTCCACTAACACAAAGATATTGGCCAACACTGAACATTGGGAAAGAATTTCTGTCTTGCATTTGATTATTTATGCTCAGCAGATAATGACCAATTAACATGACACTTCAAGGTTTACAGAATTCCTGCTGCAATTTCTTGTACTTTCACCTTTTTTAGGTCATATTTCACACAATTCTCTACCCAAAGAAGAAAAATTTGGGTGGAAAAGTGTTCTATTTTATTATTTGTAAGATGAAAAAGTAATAGCATCATTTTGATATGGACATAGGAAGAAAGGCTGACGTTTGTTTAACTCTTGAGTGATATCCCATTACTATTTGTGCTTAAACATTTTTATACATTTGAAAACAGCTGGTTGAGGACAGAAATATGGATAATTTCATATAATTTCATATTATTTCAGGCCAACACATGTATTGTGTCCAAACTTTTAACTTGGTACTGCCTATCTCTCCTGAACCTGTTTTATTCAAACATTTGTTTCATGACTAAATGTCAGATTGGATCAGCTTCTTATCTTTTCAGCTCTCAACATGAAATAAATAACTACCCCAAATAAAGAAATATTCCAAAGAAAAATTTAAAAAAATCTATTAAATCCCAAGAAGTTTTATGGATATTTAAACATAAAACTCTCCATATGTTCTCCATAATCTTAAATACACATTTTCTGTTTTATGAGCATTTCCTGTTAGTTTTTCTTTTAAAATAAAATATTACATTTAAAAACTACTTTAAAGGCAATATTTTTTTCTTACACACTTTAATTTTCTTATCACAGAAACCAAACCAACCTTTTACTCAGTGTCAGGAGTGCAGGATCTGATGTTGGATTTACAAAAGCAGATCATTTGCTTGGAAGCTTTTTYCATAGCAGCATCTCTGGTAAAATGTTCACATTTGCTCAGCCCTTATMCAGGTATTTTAAATAAGGCAAATATCTTCTGGATTCCCAGTTTCCACTGCAAATAGCTCTGCAAATATGACAGAGTTACCTCTGCCACAGTTACACACCAATCTCTGTGCCATGAAGTACAAGGTAAGAATCAATTCCTAGTTTTCAGGAAATGCTAAAAATCATTATGTTACTGACTTTTTATCTCTTCTTTTTTTTTTCCCTTTCATTTTTTTAACAGCATCTCAGTACTAAACCTTTTTATTCCCACTACAGTGAGAACTATTTTGAACTGCAGCTTTAAATCAATGCTTTATAGGAAAATGAGTCTCAAYATAACCACTTATTTATTATCAACAGCATTAAACAGGGCTATTTCTTTTCAGGATTCTGAGAACAAATGGCCACCATTACAAAAATATGGCTTGAAATTGTCATTATTTCCATGCTGTGATAACGAGCTATCATTTTGGCACTTGTAATCCAAGTTGTGTTTCCTCCAATCCCTTGCTGTAAGACACATTTCACTCATTTACATCTAAATATTTATTCTGCCTGCCTTCATTTTTTTTCCCTTTGCTTACACACTACCAAGTTCAGTAGAGTTTAATGGGGGAAGGTTTATTCCATTTTTAAAATTATTATTATTATTATTTTTATTCTAAGCTTTCAAAACTCTCTSCCCATATTTTATTTTAGGGGTGCAGTTGAGGCAAAGTGAAACAACATTCCCAASTCCAACCTCCCTGTYCAAGCAGGCTCATCCAAGAGCAAATTCCTCACCAGTTTGCTCCTGCTCTTTGAATTTGAATCMCAGTGACCCCCATTTRTGATCAAAAAGAAARAAWATRAAAATAATAAAAAGGGATCTTCACATTGATTCCATTTCAAAAACTTGACCTACAAAATAGCACAATTAGCCATTTGGAATTATATTCTTATTTTCACCTTTTATTRCAGCAGAGAAAGATTTATTATTAATGCTCAAAGCAGCACTTACTAGAGAGTATATAACCTTAAATACTTAATTAAAAGSTTCTGTTTCCATTTACAGAAGATATTAGTGAAGTCAGGAACTTTTAAAGGGCTTGTTAATGGTTCACTCTTTTCATTCATCATCAAAATAAAGTAATACCTGAAGATGTTTTATCAATTTAAGTGAAGAAATGCACTTACTCAGCTGTAACAACCCACTTGTAAGTGATATTTGCTTCTTTAAAACAAATTTCTGATATTCAGTGCTTATAATGGTCTCACTAATGGAATAATAACTGGGTGACTGTCATTAGCACACCTTGGGTGACAGGATGCTCCTCTGCCCAGGTTTGGGAATGGTTTTCTCCAKTGTCCTGCTCCCACTGCAGCCCTGCCCTGCTCACTCACTTCTGCCTCCCTCTCCTTGATGCCTTCAGATTTTGGCTTTTATATTTTTCAGATCCTGTACTGCATTAGTGCATAGCTCTAAATTCCATGTAGAGAATTAGTTATTATGTTCACATTTTGGTCAAACAAAACAATTCCTCCAGGCCTGAGATCCAAGTTCACCTCACAGTCTCAGGCCTCAAAAAGTATAAACAAAAGTGAATTGGGGAGGAGCAAACTGGGGGTAAATTACTTCATTATCTGCAGCTGTAATTGGAGGATTAACCCCTGATGTGCAAATAGACCAAAGTTAGATCTGTCTGAAAAACTCATGACCATTCTCCATTTTGGGTGTAGCCTCTGGAAGGCTCTGACTGCCCAAGCTGTATCTGTTTAATAAACACCCACTTTATTCTCTTCACTCTGCCCAGCCTCTGTTCCAGGCATCATCATCCTCCTTGCTGTGGTGAAGAGGAGAATTGGAGGCACCAAAAAAGCTCACAGGCTGAGAGGAGCACAATTTACTGGAAACAGCAATGAGATAAGAAAACAGTAACAATCACAGCATTGATAATAAAAAGTGTACAAAGGGGAGAGAGTGATCCACAAGCACAATCCTCACCATGGAGCTCAACCAAGCACTGCCAGCCCAGCTGAGGAGCCAGCCCTTGTCCCATTCCCAGAAAAGGACACAATGGGTACAGAAAAACCTCCAGGTCCTGGCCAGCCCTGCTAAAATGAACCCTGCCCTGGATGGAGCCATCCCACCACCACACTCATGATAAAGTAGACGCTGCAGCCATGTAAGATGTTCATGGGCAGTTGTAGAATTTGAATTCTTAAGTAAAACCAAGAACCACATAAAAACTACTGACCTTCTCCCAGGTTCTTCTGGTGTTTTTTCCCCTGAGAGTCAATGACAGAGTTCCAAGGAGAGCCAGAAGCTGTGCAGTTGTTTTGCAGAGTTGTTTATTATTTTCTTATCTCTAAAAGTTCTCTCAGTTCAGTGTGATGTTCCCAGGAAGGCAGAAAAGCAGAATCTGCCCCTCCTACAATGGCACCTGAACTTTTATAATCCAAACTATGTTAGCAATGTTTTCCTTTAAGTGCCAATAACTGACCCAGGTCAGACAGTGAAATCTCATCAGAACCCAAGCAAGAAAAGGCCCCCACCCCTGCAAAGATGGAGGGGAAGGAGAAGCAGGAAAAGGACAAAGCACACTCTGATTCCTCCATCTGGGCCATGAACAGCAGAGAGTCCTGAGGGAGGGGGCAGGGAAAACACTGCCCCACCTGGCTCCAACAACCCATGGAGATGGGAATAGAATACAGACTTTGGGCACATCTTACATTGCAACCTAGGACAATGCAGAACAAAACTTCTGACAATGAGCAAGAGCAGCACACAGTAGAGAAGGTGGAGCAAAGCTCAGCATTGCAAAAAGAAATCCAAGGTACCTGTTGGCAAAATGGCTTTGTGTAATCAGCTGCTCTCATGACAGCACAAAATCATCAATGTGAATGAAAATTGTACCAGTCATGGATGAACTGCAACAATGGAAGTGGTGATAAATAAACAATTTYCAACAGAAAAGTAAATGTGATTGTTGCTAACAGAAAACAGTGACCCTTGCATTCTCCTGCCCTTGACATCACTCTTTAAATGACTGCCAGAATCAAATCACAGACCCAGTTACAGAAGGATTTTACACCAACACCATTTGTCCAGCCTATAAAATGAGTATTTTGAATGGAAAGCAGTCATGAATTAAACTCCAGCTCTCTAAAATGAATGGGTAACCTAAGAGCAAAAGCATATTCTGATGAGAATACATCAGAATTAAACTTCAGCTACTTTTTAAAACAAAGTCTTTGAGATGCTAATGGCCATTGTTTTCTCACTTAGTAAGCAAAATTTTGTGCCACAAGAGGTTAGATGATTGCAAAGATTTAATTGAGTGTCTGAAAGAAAGGAAAATGTTTTGTAAAAAAAGCTAAGATGGACCTCTTACCCCATTCCTACAGCAAAATGTCCTGTAACAATAGAGATGTGATTTGCTGAAATTAAAATGTTATTATGGTGGAATTAAGGCTTCAATATTTTTAGCAGCTTAAATGTGCCTTCCATTTTGAAAGGACATCTGATAACAGATAATTGCATTTCATGTTACAGAAACTGAGTTGTTTTCTTAAGGAAAAATACTTTCCCTGTTTTCCATGAGGGCTAAAACACAGCCATCATTAGCAGCAGCAACAGGACTTAGGTGCCTACATCAGCTTAGAGGAGATGAATTAGCATATAAATAACCATTGGTGGCTGCTTGATTTTTTGGGCTGTTTTATGTTTCAAAGTGGCATCAGAATGTTCTTAGCAAGAAACAGGGGGGCAGTGAGATTSGTGCTCTGAGGAGTTCTGTGATGTTCTACAGAAGGGGCATCTTTTGCTGTTTAAAAACTATCACCTGTCCTTATGTTACTGGGTTTTGTGTTGACTATATCATGTAAATTCTCTAATTAATGAGTCCTACAGAGCAGTATGGCACTGTTAGAAAGAGGTGCATTGGTTTATGCAGCAGCTCTTTCCTGAGAATATGAGAATATGTCAAGATAATGCGTTTCCTGTATGATAAATACAGCTGTTTAATTATTATATATTTACCTGAAATGAGTCTAAAATCATTTCTGCCTTTTTATTGATGGAAAACAATGGAAAAGCAAGATGTGGTTATGACCCTGCCAGCACCACTTYCATGCAAGAAGTGGGAAGGAAAGCCATGAGCATTCCCTGTCCTCTGTTTCAGACTGACCTTCAGGATTTACCCCCTTTCAAATGTTAATCACCATGAGTGACATCTCTTGTGAGCAGCAGAGGGAGGAACTTTTCCTTTCCAAGCCCTTTCCTCGCAGCCAGGGAGGGCTGGCTGAGGGCAGAGCAGAGGTGAGCAGAGGCAAACACACCTGGCTGCATCCTCATTAGGGAGGTGATGATTTAWTAAAACATGGATATTGATCTAGTACCAATATCCAACTGTGACGGACAAAAACCCTCTAACAGTTTAAAGTTAGAAAGTGTGTGTTTATTACGATGCCTGGCAGTGCGGGATAGTTCCCAAATACACCCCGCAATTTACAGGTGATTCCAAAAGCCTTTTATCTATACAGGTATTGAATACTCAAAATACAAATACATATTCATAGCTTTGGCAAATCCCATTCCCCGCTTCGTATGTTAATTAGTTCAAAGGCTATTAAGCATGCGTAGTTTATTCCTTGAAATGGCTCGGTGGTCGCTGTCGTGGGGAGAGGACATAAAATGAGGAAGTAAATGCAGTCTTGTTCTGACCTTTTTACCTTTTCAATGCAATTATGACAAATGAACCCTTGGTAGGACTCCAGCTCCCCGTCTTCAAGGAGTTTTGGAGGAGGAGACCCACAATTGTCTTATGTTCCTAAAGCTATTTATCAGTTTCTATATTCTTCATTATAAACCCAGATAACCAAACATTGTGTTGACAAGCAATCAATTATTAGTTAATTACTAACTCTTAACTTCATCAAGGCCTATCCATTTATTTTAACTCTATTAAAGCTTGTCTTCTACCTAAAATCTTAGCTCCTCTAAAATCTCTAAATTCCTTAAAGTTTATGTTTCAGTGAGGAGGGCCTGCAGCAGGACAAACCTGCCTTGCTGCACACCTGGAACCTGCCCTGAGCCACAGCAAGCAGCTGCCTTGGGAAGGCTGAGCTGAAACAGAGACTGGGCAGAGCTGGAGAATAAAGCAGATATTGATTGAAAGGCTCCAGGATASCCCTGGGACACCAGAACCTGGACCCCAAATGGTCTCTCTTAGCCCTGGTCATGATGCCTTGCCCATTTGTAAGTTTGGGTCCATTTGTATATTGGGGTTTAATTGTCCAATTACAGCTCCAGGCTGTGAAGTTTCATCCTTGTTTCTCCCTTCAGTCCATCATTATTTGTGCTTTTGGGCCCAAAAGCTTGGTTTTGTCCTTGGTTTTCTGCAGGAAAGGATTTGTTTTGTCTCCCTACTCCCTACTAGCACTGAATATGAGGCTTAAAACTACACCCAAAACAGCAAGGAATCAGGAAAACATAAAAGCTAAAACTGAAGGCATCACCAGCAGCATCTTCCACCCTCCTGCTGGCACAGGCTCCTGGCACACAGGAGCAGCAGGCAGGGTGGTGTGACCACCCTGGGACCCCCCCAGCTCAGAACTGGCACTCTGTGCCTGCAGTCAGCACTAGAGGTGAGTGTTGGGACCCTGGGCACTGGGAATTTGCTGTGCTGACCCCCAAGARAACACTGAGGCWGTGGGAGAGGCTTCCAAAATTGAATGTCAGAACTGAGATTGTGGGTGTGGAGTTTGAATAGAAGTGTGTGATATCACAGGGTGGAAAACTTAGAGTTTARGRTTTTRGAATGTAGTAATATAGATAAAGCAAGATGGAGAGTTTAGGGCAGAGGCTTTTCCTTCCTTTTCACCTTCCTCTTCATGGGTCCAGGTTGCTCACCCATCTTCCTTCTCCATTTTGGCCAATATCCTCATTCATTCAATAAAAAAGCAATTAGGTCCAAAAGGGGCAAAGTGAAGAAGGATTTCTGGCACCACAAGTACCAATGTTTGAAATGCTTGTTGAAGTACAATGGGAGATTTTTAGATTAAGCTGATTAAAATAGTTATTAAAAGTGTTAATGTTTAATTATAAACAAAACATTGGAAGGAATTAAATAGCAGTCCCATCACTTTGGAAATTACCMTCTCACTCTCAGTTAATCAAGTCAAAGAAAGGTCAAAGACCTCCATCTTCTAACAAACACAATTCTTGATTCATTGCATTAGTCAAAAATTTTAGATTGCAAAAATCTGATAGAACCCYACTAATCCTATCTGCATCATTATGATTTTTAAATGTGTTATTTCATCTCTGTGACCTTTGCATTACAGTTTRTACTGAATGAAGCAGGGCCCACACTTTGCAAATGAAGCAGGAACCCCAACCAGGCATTCTCTTCTTGATTACAAGAGCTGCTGAAAAGAATTATTTTTTAAATTAGTAAAGTTTACTTCTATGGCTTTTAAGTCACTAAACCAGAAAAAAATATATTTTTACAGTAAAGGGAGAAAGATGGAAGAATCCTACAATATATTGCTTCTTAAAATAGCAGCTCAACACCCCAAAATTACAGGGGCTCAACAAACATACCAGAAATCTTATCTGCAAAATAACACAAGGCTTTTCTATTAAATATAAATATATTTATAAACATATATAAATGATATATAGATATAATATAAATAGTAATAATAATATACATATTTAATTTWTATATRTATATATAAATACCAAAATGGTGATGCATTTTTCTACAAGAAAATGAAGAGCTCATTAACAACTGATYAGTTTACATGACATTGGAGACAGCACTGTCCTCCAAATTTTGAGCCTGCATTGACACAATAATAAAGAAGAGTAAATGTGTGCACCCAAGAGAGTTTCTGGGACCAAACCAAACCAAGCAACCAGAAACACAACAACAGTGAGAGAATTGTTGTTGTTGTTGTTCTTGTTGTTATT
>CADDXX010000175.1:795489-809547 GCA_902810485.1 Alauda arvensis | reverse complement strand
AAGGTGTGATTTCACTGTGTGACTTGGATTTTAGATATTGGCTTTTAGAGGAAAACAATGTTAACATAATTTAAATTATAAAAACCCAGGTGCTGTTCCTGGGCGGGGAGAATTCACTTTTCCAGCTGCTTGTGAACACCGCGCTGGTTTCACAGAACTTAGAGATAAAGATTTTAAAATAAACATCTTCAAACTGCAACCCAAGGACTCTCTGATCCCTTCTTCCAAGCACGGGCAGTGAGAAAACAGCTGTACAACACAGTCCGGGGTTATCTCAGAAGAGAAACACCATCACTGTAAGTCAAAGATAGCAGTGGGGGGAGCTTCTTTCTAACCACACTTTCATCAGATGAAGGTTTTTCCCCCCCTCCTCTTTAAAAAGTGTCTCTTTAGACACAAAGAAGTTCATAAAACTTGAGGGCTTTGCCAGGGTCACGCTCGCAGACGCTCGGATCCCATTACAGCAGTTGAACTCCTAAAAACGTGTCACTTTGAATTGTGGGCACGAGGCATGACACACTGAGATRTGCTGAGCTGCCTGATGCCTTGAGAATATTGAGTTCAGTGCGTGGTTATCACACCCTGATTTCTGCCAGGCATTSCTGTCAGCTGGGGAGGCTGCAGGGACAGCTGAGCATCCTCCTGCTGCGCTGGCAAACACTCAACAAGAGCTGACTTTCACTGCTGSCAGGCATGGACACTGAACTTTGCAAATGAAAGCCTCAGACTGAAAGGATGTGTCCCCAAAAAAGCCCTGAGCTGCAGCCTCCAAGCTSCAATCTCTGCCCCTCAGCTTGAGCCAAGCAGATCCCTCACTTGGCTTTGTTCTTTCTGGGTGTTTTTTAATCAAATTGGGAATCAGGAARAGGTTGGAAATGGGGAAAGGCACACAGCTGGACGCATTACAGTCCAAAATAAAACATTCTGGAAAATCAACATGGTTTAATAGAAGGGGAATGTGGTTTTCCACTTAAAATAGAACAACAAATTTGCTTTAGGTTGGAAATATTACACCATTATGTTGCACAAGACCTTTTTCTTGTAGACTTTGCAGTAATTGAAATAAGTTTGTGTGCTGGACTTTATTTCTCTGCAGTAACCCAGAATTTTCTAGGTRATTTACCTCAATAATGACTTGGAAAACAAGTCCTAGAAGAGGATGACAGTGACTGTGCATTTATATCTGCATTATTTAAAATAATTGTRGCCTGATGACTGACAAGACACTCTCAAAACAAAACTAAAGAATGCCCAAGAAGCTAAAGCATGGAAATTCCTTTCAAATGCAGCCAATTCTATCCTTTAGGTGTGCACTTCCTTGTTCTGTTTATTCTTTGGTGYTTTTGAACACTCCTGTTACACAAGGGAGAACTTTCTCACCACATTTCTAAGGGGTGTTGTAAAAGATTTACTCCAAAAAACAAGCAAGAGAAAGCATTCTTGAAGCTTCAAGGAAGAACTCTATTTATGCTTAGTAGCTTTAAGGAAACCTAAGTATGTTCTTTAGTCAAAACTAAATAATCAATGTATAAAAGCATGCTGGGATGATTTTAGTCAGAAATTATCTGAAATTCCTACTGAAATTCCTATCTGAATTTCCTTTTTCCATTAAAAGGAAAAAAAATACCTCAATAAATGTTTGTGTCTTATAGAAACCTTCAAAGCACAAAATGTAGAAAAACATTACAGAGTCTGCTTTTTACCAGGGTAAAACAAGAGGAATTCACTGCAGATATTCAAGTATAAATTGATTTAAGTTTGGAAGTGAGCAGAGGCACAGGAGAAGGGCAGAGGGAGAGTGATGATGGCATCTTTCTTTTCAATGGTTTCACAGATTTATGAATGAATCCTCCATCCATGCCCAGTGATTGCTTTCACTGCTTAATTAATTTGTGAGCAAATTTGGCAGAAGAATTAAGATACAAAGCTCTTATCAATTCCTTTTCTTAATAAAACCCTACCAAACAAAACCCAGCAAAAAAACCCCAAAACCAAATGAACCAACCAACCAAAATGCCCCACAGACAAAACAGAAATGAGGGGATAAAATCTCCCAAAAAACGAAATAGTTAGAGATAAATAGATAAATAGATAAATCGATAAATAGATAAATAGATAAATAGATAAAGAGATAAAGAGATAAATAGATAAATAGAGGGGAAAAATCAATTTGTTGCCCCATTGAAGTAAACTCTACACTGTAAACTCAATAATTGGTCAAATCCAAAATTGTTCTGCCACAGCCATTGGGAGGTAAGGGATAGAAGAGGTTGAAGAAGAGCTCAGGGAATGGATCTGGAATCACCAGGAAGAAGTAAAGAGTATTTTCYTGCATATTGACTGAGTTRCTCTTGGAAATGAGTTTTTTCCTCYAGGATTCAAAAYAGGAACAAACAAAACAGAACATCCAAGCACACTGCCAAGACAGACTTGTCAGAATTAAGAATTCTGTAAAACAGAAAGTTTTATAGGGAAAAAAAAGTGGCAGCCTCTGTATTCTCACAGACAAGTAATAAATCCCAGCTGATTTAAAAGCTGGTGCAAATCTTCCTTCAGATTTATTATAATCACACCAAAAAGGAAAAAAGCACAGCTAAAAGAAACAAAGAACAAGGCAAGCAATAAATTATCATCTCTGTGTTTTCATAAAAATTATTATTTTTWWAAAAAAACATTCACAGACAGATGGGTTTTCTTTCATTTTTCCCATTCTCTGGCAAACTGATCAGTCTGCTTTGGCATGTCACCACAAACCATGGGGTGTTTGCTGATTGAGATATTAGGAAACTACTAATACAAGTAAAAAACAAAATCAAAACCAAACCAAACAAAAAATCACCAAAAAAACCCCCACAAACAGAAATAAAGAGGAGCTTGTTGGGTTTTTTTTTCTAATTGCTATCCAGAATACTTGGATTGTTAGAATGCTGCCCTCAGGCTTAAATTCATTGCTGAAAATGAAACAACATATTTTACAGTTCCAATCCATTTACACTTTGATGTGCTGGTTATGGGATTCCTGAGGACAGAATATGGTGTAAAAGACATTTAAGTCAAATTTACCTGATGATTGCATAACAAGACTTGAAATAAAGGATGCTTTTAATAGAAACACACTTCCTTTTTTACAGCTCTATCTGTTATTGATAGGGATTGATGCCATTCTTCACCTTTTTTCAGGCTATTCTTGGAGGMAAACAAACATTTCATCCATCATAAAAGGTAAAGCAGGAGTTCAGGAACAGCTGCTCCAMAAATTCTGGGATTTTGACAGGAATTAATGGAATAAAGCCAATTATTGTCTAATTGCTTTCCTTAAATACCAGATAGAGCCAATATGCAAAATACATGGAAATTTTATAGATTTGTGACTGCTCTAACTTTTAAAATCCAGTTTAGTAACTACAAATTCTGACTTCCTGAACAGGATACCTGGAGTCAGTCAGATTYAGATGACACAATAAATCTCTGCATTTTGCCTGTTTAAAATGGTGCTGTCTCCCAGCTCTCAGATTCCTGAATTCCTCATGCAGATTCATCTTAACTGTGTTAAGTAAAAAAGGTTTCACCTGTTTTCTTCATGTATTTTGTTACCTGTAGTCACAGTTTTGTACTGCTTTGGGTTAAGAAGATTTTAGCACTCTCCAGCTCAGTTTGTCTTCCATTTTTATCTCTAAGATTAATCATAAATCATAATTTAATCATAAAATCTCCTTTTTCTCTTGCAGAAAGCTAAGGAACACTTAAAGCTCCAGCAAAACAGGAAGGGAAAAATGCCTCAGCTCAGAACTTCATAAAACAGAGCAAAAATAAAATCCTCAAAGAGCTACTACAGCATCTGCTGGTGTTTGCTGGAGCAGCAGTTCTGGTCTTTTCTGTGGTCTCATGTGCAACAGGGAAGAAAGTGGGCAATTATGAATGGATCCCGAATTTCTTTTTGTATGCAGGGAAGGGTAAATCCCACTTCCTGTTAAATGGAAATGTCTTGGCATCTAAAGGTTCAGAATTCCATGTAGGGTTTGGATAGAGGAGTCCTGCTTATCCTAATGTAATTCAGAAGGAAATTAAACAAAAGAAAACCTGAAAAGAACTACACTCTTAAATCTTCTCAAACGTTGAAGGCTCTTAGTGTTATGAAATGAGACCCACAAAAAATTAATGCTATTTGCACCTGCTTTCATAGAACAATTATTTATAATTGGGTAAAGTGAGGAAATGAATGTGTTAAGCATGCTACAATGAATTTTCTTACATATATCTACCTTTCAGAATGAAGGGCCTAGTTTCCTTGTCTTTGTTATTTTTAGTACAATTTTACATTACAAATCATRSYTTTATGCATGGTGTTAAARAAAACCTCCCACAGATTACTACCTCTGTCAAAACCCACTCACATTTCTACTACAACACTGCAAATCTGAAGGGACAACACAACAGACTGAAATTATGAAACATTTCCAATCATTCTTTCTGCATTTGGAAAGACAAGAGGGGCAACGTTGYTACATGAACATCCAAAATCTCAGTACAGAGAGGAAGTAATTCAATATTCCTTCTTTCCCAACAGCCAGACAGATTAATTAGATGGAGATCTGTCAGTGTGCTGCTCTACACTCCTTCACTCAGCTGCAGAGAGGTGAAATCATCCCCCTGCCTATGGATCTCCACGCTACCCCTGGAAAAAAAAAAATAAAATAAAATCCCCTGCAGTTAAGAAAACGACTGGCTAATAATCTATTTAAAACCCCACCTGACAGGATAAATGAAAAAGAATAAATGTATACAGCAAGTGAAACTTCCAGGGAGCAGCGGGGGGACTTCAACACTTGTGCTGACAGTGACTTTGCTGTCAGTGGCCTGTCTCTCTTGGAGGCAGCTGTCAATCAGAGCCCATCCCTGTCTCCCAGAGGAGTTCATTGTGCCTGCAGACAGCTGTGGAAGAACTGCTCCTGGGCGTCGGGGCGGCRGATGGAGTGCATCTGTCAATCATTGTCACTAATTATTAACTTCTGTCACTCACAGCGAGGCGACGCAGCTCCCTGCSTGATCCCTGTGTGGTTTGATGTGCCACGCCACCCCCCAGACAGGAGCTCAGCCTTTCATTATGTGGCACACACGGGGAGCTGGGCTGGGGCAGCCCTGCTGGMTCCATGGGACACCTCTGCAGGGAGGGGATGGCACCAAGGATGGGCTCCCTGCTCAAACACGGCTCGCTCTGCTGCCTGGGGAGGATGGGGTGGAGAACGGGCTGGGCAGAGCTGGAGGAGGATGGAGGTGTTTGTTGGAATGGCCCTAGGATAGAGCTTGGGTAGGGTAAGAGCATGGCCAGGGTTCAGCCAAGGTGGAGCCAGAATGGACCCAAAATGGTCACAAAATGGACATAAATTGGACCCAAAACAGACCCAAAATGGATCCAAAGTGGACACAAAATGGACACAAAATGGACACAAAATGGACACAAACTGGACATAAATTGGATCCAAAAGGTCACAAAATGGACCCAAAGTTGACCCAAAGTGGACACAAAATAGTCACAAAATGGACCCAAAATGTACCAAAATGAACCCATAATGGTCACAAAATGGACCCAAAATGGACCCAAAGTGGACACAAAATGGACACCAAATGGTCACAAAATGGACACAAAATGGACACAAAATGGACCCAAAATGGTCACAAAATATTCACAAAATGGACCCAAAATGGACCCAAAATGGTCACAAAATGGACCCAAAATGGTCACAAAATGGACACAAAATGGACCCAAAACGGACCCAAAACGGACCCAAAATGGACCTAAAATGGACACAAAATGGTCAGAAAACCAAGAAAGTTTGTCTTAAATACTTTTCCATACCAAAGGATACAGATCCCAACCAGCTCCAGGTTTGGCGCTTCTCTCTTTCTCACCAAAACAAAACCAAACCAAACCAAACCAAACCAAACCAAACCAAACCAAACCAAACCAAACCAACAAAAAAACCAAAAAAAACCCCACAACCTTATTTCCTTTTAAACACTCATTGCTGTCTTGATGGGTCTCTTGAAGATCCTTCTCCACTTCTCTCAGAACACTTCCGCCTCAAAACCAAATCAAATTTCAAATTGGTAAACAAAATAACAACAGGGAAAATCTGAAAAGGGGAACCATTATTGGAAATGGCACAGGAAACTGATATTCCAAATGTATTTCACTGAATAGAACACACATTTCAATGCCTCTTATTATGGGGACTTTTGATAATGTGGAGTTTACTTTGGAAAATAGCAACAAAAAGAGACCCTGACACTATTCCCCTTTCTTCTTGTTTAGACCCTGGCCATCTGTTGTCATTGCAGGTCAAAGAACATTTCATCTCCTCTCATTACCTTTGACAACAGGAGTCACTAAGAGAATTTCAGCTGAAGAAACTTTTATAAAATATTACAAATCAAATAAATTGCATCTGAACCTCTCAATGCAACACAGTGGAAAACACAATAGTTCTTTATTTTATCAGCTGTCTGGTCAGATATAAATCATCCATAACTAAAACCAAAAGTATTGAGAGTGCTATTTATCCAGAGTTAGAGAAGGGAATTATTTGACAGCTGAAAATGAAAAATCACTAATAAGCATTACAGTGTATTGCAGAGTTTAAACAATGTGATTAAGGAAACTTTTGCAATAATAAGGAGTGTATGTGATTCCATTTCACCTTGCTAAAAAAAATTCCTCTGGGATTTCTTACTCTGTTATACAATCACTAAACTGGAATATTATGTTAAACAAGCCTCACATCCTACCTGTATTCAGTATCTATTTAAAACTAAGAAATAAAGTTCTTTCAACTTATTGCCCTTCACTAAATCATCCATATTTTCTCTCAAATTGTTTGCCCAAAGCAGTAAGTAGAGCAGAAGGGAAGTCTAAAAGCCCTAAGTAATGCTTTGGCCACTGAGATGTTTAAGAAATGCACTGTAAATACATTTAAACCATCTTATATAAATCTGTTTTTAAGAGATGAAACTAGAAAGACTGARTGGAAATTCAGGGGGGGAATACAGTGAAGAGATGGTGGAAAAYAAAGCATTTCCCATCCTCTCCTGCTGTGAGAAGCCAGAAACAAAACAAAACCAGAAGGAAGAAACAAATCCTGCAGTGGAATTCTTCATTAAAAACCCCAAAAGTGAAAGAACAGCAGCACAGACAATAATTACATTGCCTATGCTGTTCTCTTCATGTTCAGAGAATTAAAACCAACACAAGCAGAAATCAATCAAGATATGCCCAAGAAGAATGTGCAGAAAAGAGCAAAATTYATCACTTATGTYATGAGCTRTGGTCAGCAGTGATTRGACTCCATCAAACCACCAAAACATTATCAARGTACAAAAATTASATCAGMYATCACTGAAATACAGGATTCAACAAGAGCCTCACATCATCTGGAAAACACCATAATTTATATTGTGTTCCTCAGTTAGACTGAATTACAGTTTGTTTGGATTTGCATTAGGCCTGGTTTTCAAACTGTTGTTTATGGTCCTTAATTGAGTTTATTTAGGGCATTATTTGAAAGTATTCACTGATGAACAGAACATCCCAATAACTGCTGTTAYCTGGTGCTATCAGCACATCATTTGAACCAGCAGCTTCACTACATCCAAAGCAGGCACAATTACTTCAACTCTTTAAAGTCAAAATCCTCAAATTTAARGTTTTCTGTACATTTCTTCAGTTTGTGTGCTGAAATCTGCAATTCATTGRAACTATTCTGGCCATRCAGATWGYAARTWACTATTTAAYATTCATATATTACTGTAGTAAATCMMGATTCACAAACACTTTCTAGACAAGTCCAGTGCTCTGATAAGTTGCAATTCTAAAGAACAATAAAATTTTCAAAGAAAACAAAGTACACACATGCAGAAATAATGTTTTCCAAACTCCAAACCATTAAATTATTACTCAATACTATTTAAATACTTTTAAAAAAATCATATGAATCTGAATCAGCATTTGCAGCCCGTGTGCTTCCATGGAGTTATAAAGCAATGATGCAAATTCACAAAAATGCATCCAAATGCAGCTCTTGAATTTGCTCAGATTTTAAACCCAGGTTAAATTCACAGCTGTGTCTAACTGCTGTTTATGTAAAGTAGGCTGTCACAAGAACACATAAGGGTGAAAGTTTATCCTACATTTCAAATGAATTTCAGCCAGACAAGGCAAACCAAAGTCTCTGCCACTCCCTCCTTTATTCTGTCTCTGGTTTAATCACATCTCAACTTCCAGTTCTTCAAACCATTCCTGGATTCAAYACATTTCAAGTATAATATATTTGCTATTATCAAATAATAGAATAGAGAAAATGAGAGAGGGAAAACGTGTGTCTTGACCACTTGGTTTAGAAAACAATAAACTCAGTTTTGACAGTTCATGTTTCCAATCTGGACAATTAAAAATGGTGGGAACCCATAACTTTGTTTTGTTGTTTTGGTGGTGCACACAGGCAGAAAGAACCACATGTTCTTCACCCAAATATTCAGAAAAAGGAAATACAAACTCATAAAAGAATCATTCAGCAATAAATTTATAAGTGGGGCCTGTCCCMCTAATCCCCAAATGCCCCCTCAGCTGCCAGCTCTGAGTTCTCTGTGTATTTAAATTTCCACTGGCCAAGCTCCCAGTGCACTTGAATTTCTGCCTGTTAATAATGGGTATAATTATATACTTATAATATATATTATTTATATATATATATATATATATAATTATAATGGGTATAATTCTATATTTATAATATAATATATATTTTCCTTGCTGTTTTCTGTACAAATAAAGGACCAGCCTGCCTCAGTTGCTTCATGAAGTCAGCCACTGAAATCCTTAACAAAGTGGGATCTTGAGCCCATCATTTCCTTTGGTATTTTCTCTGATGTTTAAGAAGTTTGGTGACCAGGCTGCTGCAGAGCCCAGTTCTGGTCAGTGAGCAGTTTTTAATATGATGTAATGAACATGAGATATTTAAGATTGGACTCCCCACACCAATGTAAAGAAATGCAAAGGTTTTCCAGTMCCATCACTGGGACAAGGACAGAATATTTGTTGTGCCACCAAACACGAGATGTGAGAACTGCAGTGCTGGAATTGCAGCCTGCTGTGAACCCACCTTTTCTGGCTTCCTCAGCTTCCAACCTTCCCTTCCCTGAAGGCCTCCCAGGCTCCCATTTAACACCAAATTTTGTTCTCTTTATAACCAGCTAAGAAGGCACAACGTGGTGAAGACCACAAAGAAACTGGAACTCCATTCAAACTTCAAGAGGCTTTTAGATATTACGAAAAAAAAAATAATCTGAAGCTTTATTAAGTGAAGGATGAATGCTTTTATCATTATAAAAGGAGAGTTGTGTGGCAGTCACGTTATGCAAAAATGCTGAAACAATCAGGAATGGGAAATGAGCACAAGGTAGAAAATTTTTCGAATCAGGCTGATATTATCATTCCTGTGCTGTCACTGCAATGATGGAGAGCAGCACCAGAAGAATATTCATTCTAGTAATGCCTTTCCCAGGCTAATAGAAAAAATATTATTCTAATGTTGCAAACAAGCATCCTGCCCWGTCCAAATCAGGGAAATCATTTCCAAAATAAAATGTCACATTTGCAGCAGCTCCAGAGGGACATTTTCTTCTTCCTCAGAGAACCGGAGCTGGTGAAAATGAAAATAATTTTTATTATTGCAACAACAACAACATCAACAGCAGCGAGATTTCCCAGCCAATGAGCAGGGATGCTTTGTGCTCTGGCAGCAGCCGAGAGCGCTGATGTTTGATTGTGAATGTGTGTGTCAGGAAACAAACGCCAGCCTTCAGCAGCCGCGGTTCCCTGATTATCCATCCCAGCAGTGAGTRCAGCGAGCTCTCAGCATCGCAGCGTGAGCCGCTCCTGCATCGCTGCCCCAGCCTTGGGGCACAGGGTTCTGATAATGAGCACAGTGCTGTGACTGCGGCCACACTTCTGCTCTGCTGGGCTGCGTGCTGAGAGGGGCTGCACGCTCCTCATCATCATTTACAGGGGTTTTTATTATTTTTATTATTGTTATTACTATTTATTTTTATTTATTCTTTTGTATTCCCCTGCCTCCCAATGCTTGCTGCATTGCAGTGAGGGTATGAAGGGCTGCCACCAGGACAGAAGCTCATGTTTAATAACCTGGTGGTGTGAGGAAGTCACACAACTTTAGGCTGAGTATTGTGGAAGAATCAGACACAGGCTTCCCTAATAGATGCATGCAGACATCCTCTTTCCAGCCATAGAGGTTACACCTCTGTTACTTCACACATTTCTRTTTGTTAATGGAATTGTGTAGAATTAAAAATAAAATAAAGAAAGGTGACTCACTTATTTAGCTGCAYYTCAGCAGTAAGGATAAAATCCAGATYTCTTTATCCCCCCACTTATTTTCTTATGCAGTCTTGGAACAAGAATTTCTTTAGAATTTGGTGACTGTTATTTAAACTCATGTTTAATAACCTTGTGGTGTGAGGAAGTCACACAACTTTAGGCTGAGTATTATGGAAGAATCAGTTCAGATACAGGCTCCTTCCAGCCACAGAGGTTACAGCCTCTGTTACTTTGAACATTTCTATTTGTTAATGGAATTGTGTAGAATTAAAAATAAAATAAAGATGACTCACTTATTTAGCTGCACCTCAGTAGCTAAATAAATAATATAAAAATAAAAAACAGATCTTTTTATCCCCCTACTTATTTTCTTATGCACTGTTGGAACAGGAATTCCTTTAGAATGTGATGAATGTCACTTAAACCAGGCTGTGGTTGTATCAGTTACATCTCACTCACACAGAGTGATACCAATTTTCCATTCATTCATCGTTTGGCAGCATCAACTCAACAAATGTCATGGACAAAACTGACACCAGATTTCAAATATTTAATGATATTATGCCACTCTGATAAAATGTCCCACTATTTCAGGACATACCTGGATTACTTACAGTGTGATGATACAATTTTCTCTTGTTCATTCTTCATGTATTTAGAAACCTCTTGTTATTTTAAAGTTCTTTACATAAAATCTAGATTTACTTGAGTGCTAGCACATTTCATAATTACTTTTCTAGAGAGGAAGCACATAAAAAAATGAAATATTTAAAATATGCACGTGTAGTTCTGATTGCCTGAATCCCCAGGCAAAAGCAGGAAATAAAGAAGTGATTTCAGAGCAGACAGAAAATGGATAACATGACCAGACTGTCATATGAGGAATGTTGAAGTTGCCTTACAGATATGATATCTACATGTTTAAAACCAAACAGAAAGAGGAGCTACCACCAATCTTCTACAGAGCTACTTATATATATATTTATAAATAAATATAGATATTTTATATGTTTTTATATGCATATATACACTTTATCACTTTAGTATCAGGTATTCAAAATAAAATTGAGTGAGGGTAAAAGGTAAAAGGTAAAAGGTAAAAAATAAAATAAAATAAAATAAAATAAAATAAAATAAAATAAAATAAAATAAAATAAAATAAAATAAAATAAAATAAAATAAAATAAAATAAAATAAAATAAAATAAAATAAAATAAAATAAAATAAAATAAAATAAAATAAAATAAAATAAAATAAAATAAAATAGCAGCAAATTTTCCTATTTTATCAAGAGTTACACTCAGTAGCTTCTTTACAAGATTAAAAGGAAGGAATAATGCAAAAGCTGAAAAAGGAAGTGATCAGCTTGGGATGCCTTCCCAAATCTGTGAGGGAATGTTGGTCTGAAAGGTGCAGGGCTGGACCATGGAATTCAGAGCTTCATTTAAATTTACACTGTCCTTAAAGTGTTTTTAATTAAGTTTGGAGAAAAGGATGTGGTCTTGCTTGTCCCTTGGCCTTTTGAACAAGTGCATTCTGCAAAAGGCACAGTCAGAAACACAGAAAGAATGTAACACCTTGGCCACTTCTTYTGCCTCTCCTAAGCATCCTCATCACCATCTCTTAGGCAACAAATGGGAGAGAATCCCCTGAGAGAAAGAAAAGTAAAAAAAGAGAAAAACTCCTGACCTCCAACAGTGATGAAGACATTCACTTCTCACTGCGTTTCTGTTTCTAAATGTCTTCACACAGATGTTTTTTCCTGCTTCTGAACCGCCGAAAATGGAATTTTCTGTGTCGAACTGAGCAGGCAGTGCCCTCCTTTTGCAGCACTGATCTTAGAAATTACTGATTACTGATCTTAGAAATTACTGATCTTAGAAATTACTGATTACTGATCTCAGAAATTACTGTCTCGTTAATTGCTGTTAAAGACAATTGTGAAGGGATGCCAACTCACCTGATTTAGCATTGATTAGGATAATTGCTTTCTGGAAAAGGCTCCCTTGTAAGTTAATGCTTCTGAAGGGGAGATTGTAAGGTTATTAAAGACCCTTCTGCTGTCACAGAGAATTAGACCAGTTTTTAGAAGTGGCAGACGCCTCATTTTCAAACCAAGACAATCCAAATTCAGAAACTCAGGCAATAGATCCTTCCTCCTCTCTGAACTTACCCAGGGAATACCAGGTCCCATTCTAAGCTGATTTTTCACTCACAGGTATTGATGGCAGCTGAGTGGCAAACACGGGGCTCTCTCCTGCACTGAGCAGCTTATCTAACAAAATCAATGAAGGACTTCAAGAACCAAAAATTTAAAGTTTTTTTTTAACAAGGAAGAACTGAAAAGCTCTGGTTTTTATTTTATTTTTATTATTTTATTTTATTTTTTTATTTTTTAATTATCACTCTGCACTGCTGAGGGATAATTCAAGATGTGGTTTTATCAAGCYGCTGCTTGGCAATTATATTATCATTTAAATAAGTTTTCTTGTGCAATAAATCAGCAGCTTTTTGATGTAATGGAAAGTTTATTGGGAAATACTTTCAATTCTCTGAGACAAGTCAGTACTCACCCACCTCCTGCCCAGAAGAGGAGACACTTCAGCTGACAGTGGTTCAGAGGTTTTCAACAGTCACATATCATCATTTTTGTTCATAAACGTTCRAGTACATTGCAAATACACAAACGTGTAAAAACTGAGATTAATTAGATAAACTTTCTCCTGACAGCTCTGCCAGACTCTGTAATATTCTTTAAAAGAGAACAAGACAGCCATCTAGAGGGCATGAAATGGAAACTGTCTGCAGGTCACAGGGGAGCACTGAATAACCACTGAATAATCACTCCCTGCAAGCCAGAAGGAATGGAATGGATCCACTTTTATCCACCAGGCAGTTTAATATTCCCTGGCATTTCAACATGAGTCAGTTAATCAATAACCCTGAACCCCAAAAGTGACAGTTTTTCCCTTTTAGGATGATAACTTATACATAAAGCATGGGTTTTTCTAAAGCAAAATGATTTTCACTATATGGAATGGGCATTTAGAAAATTAAAAACTGATCCATAATTAGGTATAGAGATGGCAGTTCTGTCTGATTTCTTACCTACAGTAAGGACTCAACATTTCCATCTCCTGCAGCAGAAAACAGCACGAGGAGGTGGCTAAAGGAGCAGGAATTCCTTACAGCAGCWTTGGGAACCAGCATTTATCAGCACACTGCCCATCAGAGCTCACAACTTCCAACTTTGTGAACCTTCACAGGAAGAAAGAGAAGTGGGATTTCCAAGTAAAGCATCTTTGCAAGTGGTTACATCYTGATGCATCAGAGAATAGGGTAAATATGGGCACTCCAGCCCAGTGGGAAAGGATTCTGAACAATTCTGTTTACTCCTGGCAGTGAGAAAGCTCAGTACAGCTCTAATAGATTTGGCTGGTTTGGAGCAGATGTTATGGGTAAAGAAAAACGTGCAGAAGAACCAAATTATCAGTTCAGAATTATCAGAACAAAGCACAGAGAAATAATATTTCTAGAGTTTTGATTCAGATTAGGGAAAGGGAAGATCGTGGAATGAAACAAATAATYAATCAGTAATTGTTTCCTCTCTTTGGACCAATTTGCTTTCTGCTAGTTTCATTTTCTACCTTGCCAGAGATCTGAAGGTT
>CADDXX010000175.1:781921-794396 GCA_902810485.1 Alauda arvensis | reverse complement strand
TTTGTTTATCCCCCAGCCCAGCTGAGCAGCCCCATGCTCCACAGCCCGCTCTGTGCTGCCCAGCAGCTGTCAGTGAGATACAGAGCAACAGGCGCAGTGAGGAGGGAATTTTGGCTCTTCCACCCAAAAATGGGCGTATTTAGACCTTCAGAACAGCACAGAGATACCGCCTTTGGTTGCTGTGCCCTCTCTTCCCAGGTTTGCCTTCCCCTCCATCCCTCTCCATGCTGCAGCTGCTGTAATTGCCAATGGGAAATGCAGCCACTCATCAGCAACCTGGTGCCAAGCAATGCAAAGCTTTGAAAGATACCGTGCAAGGGATTGCTTTGCTCTTCCACAGAAAGACATTTTATCCCTTCTCTCAGCAGTGGGTTACCATTTTGCCCATGCCCTCCCCTTTCGGCACCGTTCTCTTTAAAAATACCCGTCCTCAGGTGTTTGCAAAAAAAAAGAYTGCAGAACACCCACACCCCTACAGGTTCAGAGGAGGAAAAAGGGGAGGAAAAAGGCAGAAAAGTGAAGCCCAAATTGATGGTTTCCTCTAGAAGTTCAATGCTTTTATTGTAGATACTGTGATACTGCCTTCCCTTTTGTCCAACAGCATCTCTCCCTGCAGCAGGTCAGCACAGGGAGTAGAGTCAAGTTCCTGTAAAGAAAATAAAGCCTAATTCCCATCCTTCCTCCTCCCCGGAACCATTAAAACTTCAGAAGCCAAAAACTGTCTCACTAAAGCTGCAACAGATTAACACTCTCCTTGTACAACAGCATCTGACTTAGTTCAGTAAACTAAATAAATACTGTACTCCTTACTAGAGAGAAATTTGACTTTCAGAACTAACGTTGTGCAGGTAATAGTGGAAACTGCAGTATTATTTTTTTGAGATGCCACCATTTACCTTTAGTAGTGCAACYATTCAAGAAAAAGGTAAATGATGAGCAAAAACCCTGCAACAAATCAAAGCACAGAAAGCCACCACAACATGCACACCAGAAGGCAGAATTTCAGAACACAGAATAAAGCTCTCTATTAATGAAAAGGACAAGTCACTCAATCATTTCTATGCCTTTACTGTCCAGAGTCATCACCTGAAAATTGAGTATTCAATTCTGGGTCAGCTTTTAATTAAGATGAAAGCTAATGCTGATTAAATAGGAATGTGTTATTTAGCTTTTTTTAAGTATCCCATAAAGATAACTTGGCTTTAACAAGTTTGTTTAACCACACAGGCCTTTATAGACCTTTGTCTATAAAGACAAGCAGACACAATAGTTACAGTTTGACTCTTTTTTTTCCTTTTATTAGCACAAAATCCTGTAGTGGGTGAAAAGAAAGAGAACATACACATACTCAGAACATGGAAAACTCACCACACAAATGGGGATTCTTTCTTCCTGTTCTTTTGCCAATTACTTCTCCTCTTACCTTCAGAATCTGAACTGTGACAGTGCTTGCAAACTACAAAACCCAATCTCATGAGCCTGCAGCACCTCCTTAAAAAAATCTCTGCAGTTCCATTAGCAAACAGGGGCTCAGCCTAGATTTAAGAGARCAGACCTAGAGCACTTGAATTCCAGTTTTCCTGCTGTAAAACAAAAAAACATGTACACAGTATGTGCATACACCCCAATGTTAATGCATGTATATTCATTTTTACATAGATCAGTGGAAGATCATTCTAGAAGCACAGAAGCAGTCCCATGGTTATTTCTGACCACATAAATACAGCTGCAGAGATCACTCCCATCAGTTCTTCTYGCAGAAACTTTGACAGTGGGACTTGTACAGTTGGTCCAATGGCTTTGCAACACCTACACACACACAGGGACAGGTAAAAAATGAGGCAAGGTCYTTGTGGGCCAGTGGCTGGGCTTCCTGCACAGCAAGGCTGGTGCACWGAATGACATCTGCAGTGCTAATACCAATAAATTAAAGAATTCATATTTCCTGCCCATAGTATGGAAGTCAGCAGAATTCACAAGATGAGAAAAAGTTCTGGTCAGACTGCACAGTGACAAACAAGAGGCTGTTTGTCAGAGTATGGAATCAGTGGACTTTCTGTTAGTAAATTATGGCACAGTGAATTTAATTGCCATGCACAGATAACACCCTCAGACTTTTTGCTAGGAATAGTCTTGATTATCAGAGAGTGGAGGATGATCCACCACCAAAAGTCACTAACTTTGTAATTTCTTTTGCTTGGCAATAGCTGGAAGTGGCTGCTTTATYCCAACAGATGGCAAACATTCCAGTTTACTTAGCCATGCAGTTGTGTTTCATGGATAGGATTAATCACACAGATTTGTGACATCCATGTTTTTGCAAAAGAGAGCAGGTAGTTTATTTCTGGTTTTAACCCTTCCCTCCCATCAAAGGGGWCATACCAAGAAGTGTGGTCTGAAAGCAAAGTATCAGTGTCTCTTAAAATGGAGCTCCAGGTGAGTTCTCTAAGCAAACACATGATCTCTAGAACAGAGCTCTCTCTCCTGCATCCACTGAGCAAGCACAGAACTCATGAGAACTATGAGCACACCAGCAAGAACAAGAACTACTTAATGGAATGATTTGTGAGACCAGCCTCAGCAAGCAAAAAAGCCTGAGTTTCACAAGCCTTAATAACACCAATTTTGGTTTTGCATGACAGGAGGTAAACTTAAGCAAAAGAGGATAGTCTACAGATTAATTTTTTAAAAAAAAATTTAAAAAGTTAAGCAAGTAAGTGACTGTTCAGTGTTCCACACAAAACCCAACTCAGTTGTTTGTAAGTTTTGACCAGGCAATCAGTCAGACACAGACTGTTAAAAGAGGAYTCCAAACTGAAAACCTACTGCATTTGCAATACAGCTGATTTCAAACTGGCTTTTCTAACTCCACTGGCCTCAAAGTATTTTCACAGTAGTTTCAGTTGCCCAACATGAGTTACAAGCTGCTGTTCCACAGTTAGGACCACTCTTCTCTGAAACATACTTCAGGCTTTCAGACTACTCTTCCCTTGTTCCACAAAACTTTGGAGTGAAGAGCTGACAAGTCCATCCAGGGCCTTTAGCTTCCCTCTAGACTGCATTCCTAGGTGTGCCATTGTGAGTCACTGCTTTCATATTTGAGGTGCTTGATTGATGGTTGCAGATCCTGTGGGAGGCAACACCTACTTCAAAAACTTCATGAATGGCTTTGCGGAAGCAATGGAAATTGTAGTCTATCAAACCTGCCAGGGAGAGGGGAAACTGTGTTCAGACTGGCATGGAAACAGAGCTTCCAAATCAATAGAAAATGAACCAACAGGTATTTTGTTATTTATTTATTTAGTATAAACTTGGACTCAGAAGATTTAATGAAGTTTTATTGGTGCTGGTGTTTATTTGGGCTGTCAGTCTTTGGATTGGAGTCTCAGGACTCAGTTTTTGGATAAAAAGGTACTAATTTGGAATGCAAGGAGTGTTTTCATGATCAAACAGAGGTAAGGGGACCACTGCTCCACACTGCTGATTCCACCAGAACAGATGGTAGAGGCAGAGCTCATGTCAGCTCCACAACTCATCCTGGCAGAGGACAGTGATTAAAGGGATGATTCACAAATGTAAAAATACAACCTCATTATATCCATCTAAAAAAAAAAAAAAATCCCCCCANAAAAAAAAAAAAAAATCCCCCCATAAAAAACTACATMAATTTAGTCACACAAAAATCAAGGTGACTTGTAAAAAATGACAGCTGGTAAAAAATACTCAATAAAAGCTGTTCAGTGGTGGGGGAGTTCTTACCTTTGCGCTCAAAACTCTCTTCTCTAAGAATGCAAACTAATGCCAAAAACTTTGTTACTTCCTTTAGGTAAAGGACTGTTGTGTTATTGAGCTTGATAATTGCCATTGACTCTTTATCATAAGCACTTCCAGTGCCATCTTCTTTTAACCTAAAGAAAGGAAAAGTTAACCCAAGGCACAATCCAACAGGCATGCACATGGAACTTCCAATATAACAAATAGGTGTAAAATTCACTCAGAATATTACTCACACTGGACTAAGCAAATGGAGAACCTGCAGTGCAGGTCTTTATACTTCAGTAACACCAYCTTAAGACATTAAGTTTCTCAGGAAAGGCAGATGCAAGCAGAGCAGAGGCCTTCATTAGATGCTGTCTATCAGAGATGAGCAGTTAAGAGCATTCTTTTGATGTCAATGGAGTGACCTCTCAGTGAAATTACTTCTGGTAATTAATGCAAAGGCTTCCTTAGTGAGGCTGGGGCAGAGGATGCAACACAGAGCAGSACTTTTTGGTCTYAAGCTAAACCAGCYAGCATTTACAAGATAAGCGTGCTCTTTCCTATCTTAAAGTTATTATGTTAGTTAAATTGCTATAGAGGCAAATGATGTATCACAAGTTACTTCTAAGCACCCCTGAAAAAAACCCCAAACAGTTACACATCCCAGGATCAGCCCATCAGTACACAGACCATTAAATGCYGTGGGATTTTCTTGGTAGCTCTGCATTTTCCAGGCTACAATCACAGTTCTAAGGTAAGTTACCAATTCAGAACCACCTCAAAAGCGCATTGGGAAGTGTAATTCTGCTGTAAATTGTGAGCTCTAAGCACTGCATGCATCCCTCACAGAAAGTCAGCAGGAGATGAGTTACCTCACAAATATTATTCTGTTCAGACTGCAGCAAATCTCAAAACAATGTCACTGAAGTTACACTTAGGCCATCCTGACCCCAGTTATTTCTGGACTTTCACCCACCATGCCAAAGAAGGCACAGCAGTATTCAGATTTTACACCAAACACCATTTCTACAAATGTCAGGCAGCTGTCTATGAGTGGAGGGAAACAAACCAAATTTAATATTAATGCTGCCAAACTTCCTTAATCTTTTGTAAGCCAGCATTTATTTTGCCTTAACAAACTTGCCTTAGCAAATTTGGATTTATTTTAGTTACTCCCAGAAGCAATGTGCTCCAAAGACAAATGGATAGCATTTTTCTGCATGACAAAACCAGCACAAATTACACAGTTTACAACTTATTCTGCACCTTCTGAGGACTTTTTTTTTTCCCTAAGAACATTCATCACTTACCCATATATACAGGAAACATCTATCACTACATCAATCATGTCACAGCACAGCTCATATGACTGCATGTCCACAGGGGAACTGTCTGTTGCAATGTAGATTTTGCTGACTACATCAAAGAGAAAAGCTTTTTCAATGCCTGAATTCTTCAGAAAGAGAAAAAAAAWGGATTAATTTTTAAAAYAMCTGCATTTTTAAAACCTCAAATAGAATGAATACATTTTTCACATTCTTATTGGCAGAAAATGGTTYAAATATAAGCAATTTAGAGGCTTAAGACAGATTCAAGATTTAGAGCATATACTTTATAAATACAATATCCTTGTTGCCACAGTACATATCAACATCACACAGCTGGCAAAAATAAAACAAAACTGGGGACTCTGCTACAATTGTTTTTAGTTTGTTATTTAACTAATCATTATTAAGGTTACATTTTACTGGGCTTCCAGAACCCATATTCAGCAATTTACCTTTTCTGTGTTCCTATTAACTCCAGAAGAGCCATAATTCACATACACTTAAGGCTCAGAGATGAGATATTTCACAGTGTATGCTGACTCTTACATTTTTTTGCTGGCAGTATCTTGGCAGTKCAGCTCCTGCATGAAGCACTTGCCATGCAGTGTAACATGCACAGCAACTAAGTCAGCTACTGAAGTTAAAAATCCATGAAAATCCACATTATAGCTCTGGAAAAGCACAATGCCATTTGTGACTGAGCCCTTTGGTGAAGTGCATGTGCTCACACAAAGGTCAGAATCCTTCTGTTGCTCAATTTAACACATTTACACTACTGGCAATGCTTCTTTTCTATTTGTGCACCAGAAGCATTCCTTCTCTTCTTCCTACCTAGTCTGAACACCCAGGGCAGTGTCCTGAGGACATCCAGACAATCCTTGTGCCATCTCCACATCCTCATGGCACTGGGCAAAGTCAACATGCACTTTATCCACTGGGCCAGGTAATTACAGAATTCACAGAATTCACACAATGACTGGGTTGGAAGAGACCTTCAAGATCACTGAGTCCAACCCAGCCCTAACACCTCAAYTATTACAAACAGTCCTCTGCCAAAAAAGCATTTTATGCTAGCATGGGGTGACATGTCTGAGTGCACAGCTCCTCCTGGATATAAATGTTTATTTTCTTTGGTGTCCACGTGCCTGCAGCAGCCTCACAGACAACTTAAAGGAGGCTGTCTTGTCTCTAAGGTGATATTTTATTTGATTAAAAGTAGAGAGCAGCAGATTTCCACAACACTAATTCCATAAGAAATGCAAACACTGAAAGAATAAGGGCCAAAGTCTCACAGGTCATTTGAAATAAACAGCTAAGKCTGAGCCAAGTTTGTATTATCAAAAAAGGCTCTTGCCAGTCCAGCTACATTAAAATCCTGAGTGCCTTAGCAAAGTAATCAGTATTCCCTGGTGGCAGGAAACTTCCCTCAGCTGGCATAACCAGGCAAACTACACTCTGTCAATATTTAGAGAAACCCTACAAAGCACACAGCAGTACAATACAGCTGTGGTAAAGAGCTTTTAATATCAAATCCAGGTCAGCAGGGAATACCTACATGAGTGCCACCCAAATCTCTCAAGGGCATATCTAGCCAGCAATCTTTAGCACAGGGACTTGCTTTGCCATTCTCATATTCCATGCAAAGTTCTGCCAGATGAACACTTACTGATATGAAGATATTCAGTAGATTTTCCAAGGTTGGCAGTTGTGGAATGAGCTTCTGTACCACTTTGCTGAAGGCTTCAAATATTGAATGGTCATAGATACTGGTCAAATAAAAGCTGAGATGGGGAGGGAGGGCAAAGAAAGAAAAAAGAAGATTCAAGAGTATTTCAGAATTGCAATAGAAATGTTAAAGTTATGTTTTCTAACATCCAGGCCTGCTGTTTTGCCTGGGATGCCTTTATCACAAATATGTCTGGACATTGCACAAATAATCTGAGTTCTGAGCAGCTGGAGTACACATGAAACAGATTTCCCCCAAACTCAAGAGATGGCAGAGCACAGATAAAATTGGAACATTGTTAGAACACACTTAGCCCACAGAGTGCTCATCACCAAGGTGTAAAAATGCTTAATTAGATTTCTTCCAGTCCCATTCCTGGCCTTCCACTGTTTTCACATTAGCATTGAGAGATCCTGGCTCCACAAGAATCAAAAGAACAACAAAACCAGAGAAGAGATAACTTGTTTTAAAGGTGTCTGTTAGAAGACACCTTACAAGTGAGCCAAATCTCAAGTAACAGGCTAAGCTTGTAGAACCCATCCCAGGGAAAACTCAGTGCAAGCCAGGACTAGAAGGCAGAGAGATTCCCATCTCTTTCCCCTGCCCCCTCAGCCCACATTTACAAATTAGTTACAAATCTGTTACCTTAATGAGAAACTTTCAATTATCACACAGTGTGGAAAAATCTGTTGATTGGATCTGAGCCTGCCTCTCTTTCAGTCAGCCTAAAGCTGAGGCTTGTCCATAAATCCAGCAGTGTATCTTAATAACACAAGTTGGTTCAATATAAAAAAAAGTACCCAGACCTTGCTGCAGTTGTTCCAGTAGGACACCTAAAAGCCTTTAATCTGGATGCATATCAGCAACAGTATAAATCACATTTGCCAGAGTCTTTAACTCACCTAAGGTGAAGTTTTTCAAGCCCAGCATCTGTAAGATCATCATTAGCCCTCTGATGAATATCCCTCTGAGTCTCTATTTTATGGTCATCTGATAAACCATCAACTTTATGAATAAAAACTTCAAAGTTCATTTCTGGGTTGACCTTGTAGGCTTTTGAAACTGTAATGTGGAGTCTTGTTAAAGCTTCCATGTAGTCATCCTGTAAATCAGTTTTGGCAGGAATGAATGACAAAGTTTCTGCCTGATAACTATTGCATTCTGCACAAAGACAAAATATTTCAGTGCAAGAACTTCACTTCTGTAACTAAATAAAAGCATGGGAGAAAAGAATACCTTAACATGTCATAAATCCAAGCAGCTTAGATTATTTATGTCAATTAAGTTTCATYGGCTGTACAAGGCTCAGCTACACAAAACCAGACTTCAGAACAAAAAAGTTATACTCAAGTCCAGCAAAATGGAACAGGGATTTCCAAGATGGTCCTAACCTCCCAAGGTGAAATTTCTAGGTTTATGAGAAGCTACCAGATTTCTGGTACCTCCTACCCAGTAGTACCAGTACCAGAAACTCAGGTCAGGAGTGTGCTGTTGTTAATTGAACTCCAAGCAGAAAAAAGGGAACATTCAGACCCTCCAGCCAAGCAGTTCTCACTGTTATTGCAGAACATAAGGTTCAGAGTACCAGCCCTTTTCCACTCTCTCCACCAGCAGCCYATGTGCAGTCACTTCACCAAAATAAACCCACACACCAGAAATCAGATTGTCAATGCATCTCTTCAAACAGAGCAGAAGCCTCATGAACTCATCTAAAAATATAAATTACTGGCCTCTCCATCATTCCTTTGGCACAAAAAGCAAAACTTCCTTGTGGTTTGTATTTACCTGGGCATCAATAACATATATTAGAGCACCTGTTCCTCTGAAGATCATYTCATAATCAAATGTGGGATCAAAAAAGTCCATCTGTCCAGGAAAATCCCATATTTGGAAGTTCACAAATGAACTGTTGGAAATATCATCCTTGTAGATTTTGTTGGTACTTTCCAAGAACAGAGTTTCATTGGGAGACATCTTGTGAAACACCACCTGTTAAAAGAACACAAATAATAGTTCAGATTTTACCTTATTAGAAGACATTAGTGAAAGATTTGTGACTTGAATTCTACAAATAGGTTTATCCATTTGAAAATGCACAGCTTCCTGCCTCAGCTAAGGAAATTACCTACCCCCTAAAAGAACCAAGCAACTGAATACAGTTAAACATTTCCCAATGTTCCAGCAAGTCCAAATAACACCACTGGCTGAAGACACAGACAACCAAGTTACTCTTTGTTTCCCTGCAAGGCTAGCACAGTTTGCAAATTCTGTTATGTTCAGATAGGGTATCAAGCCAGTTAATTAAATAACAGGAAGCTTTTAAGAATCTTGCCTTTCCAGTCTTAGAAATTCCTGAAGGAAACTTCACTTTTAGTCTGGTGTTGAGTGTTAAAACACAATAAAATCAGATGGCTCCTAAACTACAACAGAAGCATACAAAAATAACATCTCAGTTTCAGAGATCCAAATAACTAGGTAGTTTGCCATCTATTAATAACTTTTTTTCTTTGAGAATCACAGAGTGGGAAAGGCTGTAAGGGAGCASAGTGGGGTCATCTGATGCAGCAAGCAGAGCACATGACACAGGATTGCATCCAGACAGTTCTTGAGTAGCTCCAGTGAGGGAGCCTCCACACCCTCTCTGAGCCYGTTCCAGGGCTCAGGGCTCATCCACACTGGAAATAAGCAGTTCCTCATCTGTAGGTGGAACTTCCTGTGAAAGCTCACTAAAGAAAGGATGAAGGATTTCACACCACTTGGTAACAAACAGTTGAGCTGCAGGATGACAAACATACTCATTGCCAGATCTCAAAAAAGCCCCAGTGGGGTTTTAGCCCTTCCTTGTACAGAAGCAGCAGAGACAGCCTGTAGCAAAAACAATCAGTGGCAACAGAGAACATTGTGCTAATGCAAAACTCTACCAGACAATATGAAAGCTRCTCCCAACAATGYACTCCAAATAATGCAGTCACACACCAGGACTGCAAAAAAATCAAATTAGTTTCATATACAGCACTTGGTAAACCTAAAAACTTCACAATATGAACTGCAAACTTGGTAATTTTGGTTCCTTCAAGTGTTTCATACAGTTACAGAGTTACATCCATCAGAGAGCTGATGTAACAAAATGTCAAAAAAACTGCAAGACAAACAGCTCCACACCCAGCACAGTTTAGTGAGGTCCAAAGTAATACTTCAGCCTAGATTTTTAAGGCCAAGGGAAAGAATTTAGTTCCTTGGGACAAATATCTTAGGAGGCCAGGGTCTAAATGAGGTTTTAAGCAGCAGGACATTTCTGTGGAGAAGTAAGAACAGTTCTAGAGCCACAGCAGCTGTAACTGCATTCTTCCAGGTCTGCAGCATAGTTTTAAAGTATTCTGAAATCAGCATTTCTTTTGGCACTCAGCAACTCCCACAAGAGCAGGACAGAATTAGTAAATTCAGTTTAAAGGTGATAAGTCTCTGGGAAGCAACACTGTCACCTCCTTTTTCCTTGTTTCCCAAAATAGCACATTTCACCAGATTGATGTTCTCCACCTGAACTCTTTCCAGTTTCCTATTACATCAGTACAGAACAGTAAGTCCAGTTATGCAAGTCTGTACAAAAATTTGTTTATGAACTGAAGCAATCACCACAATTCCCAAAATCTACTTATAATATGCTACTGAATATTCACAGGTAACACCAGTATGGAAAACCCAGYTGGATCAAAGGGGGGAAAAAAAGAGTCCYTCCCTAKGAGCATGGTTTTTTCTYTTGTCAATACTGCTCTCAGTAGAAACATGAAATTATTTAGTAATTCATGTTTTTCACAGAAATTTCTAGATAATCACAAAGCCAATGTATGTATAAACATACAGTGTTTATCTTGCACATACCCCTAGTTTCTGGCAAGGGGATTAACAGCTAGTGCCCAGACAGGACTGGGTCCATTTGTGAACTGGAGAGATTTAAAAGCAGGGACACTGTTAATAAGAAATTTCTTGATAGAAAAGTTTGCTCAGGCAGCATCACCATGAGCTCCTAGGTACCAGAATCACAGAATAAGATTGGTAACTGATTGGCAAAAGATAAATTCTATGTCCWCTTACTGCATATTCAGCAGGACACTATTCCTTTCCTCACTACTGGAATAGGCCCTCAAAGAATTGAAGACTGCCAATCCTGGCCAGAAAAAAAGTCCAAAAGGTACCTCTATAAAGAGATTTGTAATGTCTTCAAATCTATCTGCAAGTTGGAGTTCCTGTCTTCCTCCAGCTTTTAGGGTTCAGTTTTTTCAAGAGTGGATAGTACAAGRAGATCTCTAGTAAGAGCCTACAACGAATACCATTCACATGAGTTAAAGAGTTAGAAAATGGCTTTCAGTGAAAGCAGAACATTTGCACATACAGAGGGAGCATTTGACCTAAATAATGGGGAATAAGTGATAAGGCTAAAAAAGGAACAACAGTCCAGTCTGCCACTGTATTTCAGCATASCACAATGGAAAAGATTTCTCACTAACAGAGTCTGAAGCCAACTTAGAACTCACTGGTTTACTGCAGTCTGTGGATTACCAAGCASTCTGCATAGGATTGTTAAAAGAAGCAGATACTGCTACACTGCAATGCCCAAAAAGGCTTCTCTGCACAAAACCTTTAGAGAAATCCCTGTAGGTTTTCACACTTGCACCTGAAACAAGTTTGAGGCCCTAAAGTCTAGAGCTGAGCCTAAGGCATTTCAGTASTAACATCTTCCCATGAAAACATCACCTGAAAAGTTCACAAGAGGGACTGCAAACATRAAATCCGCACTGAGGAACAAGGTTTGGTCTGAGTGCTACACTTCTACTGGCAAACGAAAAGTCAGTTTTGTCTTGTTTTTATTAAGAAACACTAGTGACTTCACAAAGCTACCAACAAACCTAAGGCACCGGAACTGTTGTATTTCCTCCTTGACAAGTGACTCTCGTTTACTCCCTTCTAGCAAGCTAAAGCAAACCAGAGGCTCTCTGCTCGCACAAAAGCAGAAGTGTCTTTCAAAGCATCAAAGGGCAGAAAATCAGCTCAGGTCTTCTTCCCAGGGGAAGCACCAGCTAAACACCACACACCTGCACCACGCAAGAAAACACCTCACGATCATTTTCACGCCACTACCTTCACTTTTTACTTCTGAAGCCTTAAAAGCGAAGAAATGCAAAGGCTACAACCTATGCTACACAACCTTCCTCTCTAGGGCGGACGATCAGAGTCCATGCTGGAAAACAAACGTCTTTAAAGCGGGAGGGCTCCGGTCGCTCCAACTTCGCCACACGGGCCCAGCACAACAAGCAGGGCTCGCCCGGCCAGCGGCACGGCAGGGAGAGCCAGCTCGGCGCCGGAGAGGCAGCGCGGCAGGCAGGGGCGGGGAGCCGCCGGCCGCCCCTCACCTTCTGGATGGAAGATTTCCCGCTGCGCCGCAGCCCCATGAGCAGGATCCGCGGCTTGGAGTCCGCCCCGCCCGCGCCGCCGCCGGGCCCGCCCGCGCCGCCCCCGGGCCCACCGGGCCCCGGGCCTCCCTCCAGCTCCGCCTCCTCCTCCTCCTCCCCGTAGCCGAAGTCCTTGGGGAACGAGTCCGCGGCCCCGAAGCTCCCCCCAACCAGCGCCGGCTCCTCGGCCGCGCCCGGCGCGCCCGCCCCGCCGA
>CADDXX010000175.1:763382-781744 GCA_902810485.1 Alauda arvensis | reverse complement strand
CGGAGGCTCCGGTCAGACGACCCGAGTCACCTGACGGCGCCGCCGCACGTGAGCGCCAGGGGCGGGGCGGGCCGGGGCGCGGCCCCGCGGAGCGCCGGCGGTGGGAGCGCGCAGAGGCGGCACCGGGCAGCGGGGGCGCGCCCCAGCCCGGCTCCGCACAGAGCCCGCAGCTCCCGCCCCGCCCAAGGCGCAAACCCCGCCGGCAGCCGGGGAAGCTTTGGCTGAAAACGTTACCTTGCGAAGTAATGGTCTTCATTAAAGTCATTAGTTTTCTTCGAGCAGCCCTGGTGCGAGCAGGCACTGAGTTGAAGTTTTAAGAGATATTTATTTTAAGAGGTATTTATTATTGCATCACAATCCTGATTTAAGGTTCACGACGTCCAAGCGCTTTCAGAGGGAAGCAAATCGTTATGAGAAGTGGGAAGTTTGCGTTTCTGCCCTGGCAGGAGTCCGTGCCCTGTGGGTAACAGGGATAACACCTTCACCTGCCTTGCTGCTGCTTTAGCCAGACATGCCGGTCACACTGCTCAGAAACACGTTCAGCTGTGCAACACCTTCCCCACAGCATCACCCTCTCCCTGCTTCCACATGGGGCAATTTAWTGCCTAATGTTCTATCTTACATTCAAGGGAGCTTTCTGCTGTCCTTTGTCCCAGAGGTTGGGGAAATTTTTTTTGCCTTTCTTGTTTGGCTTTTGTTGCTACAGGGCATTTTTTCCCTAATTAATGCTTTACAGACTTAAAACAGTATTTTCCCCCTCCTCTGGTCTGTTCAGATCAGTAGATACAACAGTAAGGTAAGCAATTATTACAGTCACTAGCCCTTGATTACAAGGACTAACAAAAGTTCTGATCTATCCTACCACATTTTCAAGGTAGGAAGTTAAACTATTTTTAGGATGAGTTTTGCAGACTAACAGCCAATAAATCTAATGCACAAGACAACTACTGCATTTCATTTCCCTCTTCCTTTTTTTTTTTTGGTCACCAGCTGCCTTTAAAGTACCTAGTTTTGAGGCAGGTAACAAATGCAGCTCTTTAAAATATCATTACTCTTTTATTTGTTTATAAAGGTCTACTTTGCATTTCAGAAGAGTCATGAAACCAATTCAGGGAAAGAGGAAACAGAGGCAAAATGAATAATCAAGTGTCACACCCACATCCCACCCCACTCTGATTTTATTTTCTGCTAGATAAATCAGAAAGCAGAACTCTCCACACTGTAGTCTTACAAGTGCCACTCTAATTACAGGGKACTTTCATCACAAGTAAGAATTTTGTATTATGTTCAGAACAGCACAGGCAATTTCTGGATCAGCTCTCCAAAGGCCAGTTTCTGGGATGGGAGCAGACATGAGCTGCATGGGAACAGGTACTCCTCATGCTAATTAAAGTGTAACTTCAGTAGGTGCTGCATTTCAGCACTGTTATATCCATCATTTAACTGTACTTGCTCATTTTATGCCCTTCTGAGTCGAGTGTTACCCTGTCAGCTTCAGCAGAAGTCTCACCTCAGTGCTGAGTACAAACATAGAAAGTATTTGAAGGTCCTGCTTAATTTAAAYTTGGTCCCCTTTGAGTGAAAAGAAAAAGGACCATTGACCATGATGTGAAAATTACATGAAGTTGGCAAGCACAATTATCTTTATTATTATTAACTTTTAAGTTAACCATAACTATCATCTTTCCTTAAACACAGAAAGCAGGAACTTGGCCAGAATGCTTAACTCAGCAGTTGCCATGGCATCTGCATGCTTTCYCTCTTTAAGATGCTGAAGTAACAAAGTAGACAATGCAGAGTTCACACACACACACACAAAAGACCACATTTCTCAGGAAGCCCTTTATTAAGTCAAGGCAATAAAGGAWAAACTACTGTTATTCACCATGCTTCTCATCTTGAGGTGGTTCATACTGAGCCAGCTGTGGATTTAAAGAAAGGAATTTAGTTAGTCATAAYATTTCATGTAACACTCTATATTAAGAAGGAAAATGTGTGGTCTGGACTTGTTTCATTTACTTTGTGCAYTTTAACTCACTCATCCTTATGCAAGTCCATTTTCAAATCAGGCAATTAAGTAACCCTTTTCCCAAAACATCCATTTCTCACACTGTATAACCATGCAGCCATCACAAAGTGGATTTTTAAATGCACTTTGAAGCACATKTGTCTTGCCCTTAACTTTTCCCTGTTTTTATTCTAGCAGTCTTTAAGTACTTTCATCTTAAATAGCAGTTGATAGTGATTAGTGTCCTGTAAGCTTCCACTGAAACATGATTAAATGAAACAGTAATTCTCATTGCAATAGTATCCAMCCTAGAATTTCCTGTAATCATTCTAGCTTCCACAATGCTTTCTGGAGAGTATAACCTGGGCAACTACACACTTAGGTAGGACTTTTATTTGTAAAGTTACTACCTAAGAAAGATATGAAGTTGTTCACATTAAAGAGAAGTTCAAGCTTCAAGAACAGTTCAAGAATTAGGGCCATCTCTCTGAAATATGCTGGTTCAGTTTACTCAATTAAGATTCCTCCCCTCTGCAAAAYGCAGAGTGAGTTAAAAATAAACAAAATGCCTAAAATAAATTAAATTTTAAAGTATAAATAAAAATTTAAATAATAAACACATAAAAATAAAGCATCCATGTGTTCCTTCCTACCAGCAACAGCAAATTGCAGCAATCATTCTGCTTTTAACAAGAAGCACTAAAATCTTTTTTTTATTGTAGTAGATTTTACTACAACAGATGACTAGTACACAACCCAAAGGCAGTTTTCTTTTCCACCAAGGAGCTAACTGTTGACTTCCTGTCCTCCTCCCAACACACACAAATATCTGACATTTGTGTGATGAATGCAGTGTAGTGACCAATAAATGCACAGATAAAGGCATGTATTTTGTGTTAGAGAACTGCTACAAGAAAGTGGCAGGGTTCTCCCTGCATGCTGTGTGAGCTTCTACAGCACGTCAGAATGATGGCAGAGGAAAGAACAGGAAAAAAACAAAACACTACTACTGTTAAATATGTAAAGGAGGAGTTATTATTTAAACAATGCAGAACAAAAGGCTTACTTTCCTGCAACAAGTTTTGACTTCTTGAAAAGATTTCTTTAAACTAARACCCAGGTTACTCTGCTCTCATCTRTCTASTTACTATCAGCTGTGTTTTTAAGKYTGCTAAAACAAGYRGCTGGTSTATTGCTACTCTGCCTAAAATKCTGTTMTTTGCCATATTTCCTAGTAAGAAATAACMAATCTAGCTGAGGACTCATAATGGGTAACAGGGAAGAAGGAGAATTCCTGGGACAGCMAGATGGCACTCTGGACAGGGAATACAGAGGGGTAATGCCCAAGAATCCTTTCTCACAGAACTAGAGCTAGGTGATTGTCTCCCAGTAAAAATCTCAGGGTACAGATAACAGCCACCATCCTCTTTCAAGAAATGCATGGAAACCTGCAGTGGCACRGAAACTACCAGCATATGAATTATCTGAGCATATGAAAAACTGAGGTTTTTCTTCCTCAGTGTTGTCAGAAAGCTGCTCACACCCCACAGCTCTCAGACAGCCATTAAAGGATGGCTCTGCCCTAGCAGCACTTCAGATTCACTGTTGTTTCACATAAACATCAGGGTCATTTTAGGTCAAAAGCACAGATTATTGTTCCACAGGGATCTAAGTGCCTGTGTAAGATCCTGCCATGTGTAAGATCCTGCCAASTGACACAAAGTAATACATAATATTCCTCCTTCAATTTGCCTTCTGAAAGGCTTTACAACGGATACACTACCTTATTTTTCACAACTGTCCTGAAAGCATGATCTACATAATATCAGACAACTTCAACACACCCCAAAGAGACTCAATACAACATATTGGACATGATAATACTTTCCCTAATAAATAAAATCCCTAGTTCAGCAATATTTTATGTTATATTCTATAAGAAGTGTTCCATAAAAATAATAATCTTCACTACAATGAATTCTATCAGCATTTCTCAGTCATGAGGCTAAACAATGCAACATCTATCAGTTACTCTAATGGAAGAAACTAAATAATTAAAATATTTTTCTTGTTGTACAATATGGAACTACAGAGTAACACCAAGTAGACATTTACCTTGGTTTTCAGTTTTTTATTTTCTTCCAGCACAGCTTCATATTTTTCTTTCATCTCTGCCACTTCCAAGCGAAGTGCCTCTATTTCTGGATTCTCAGGAGCTGAAGCTCCCAGATGATGCTTCAGAAAACTGATATTTAGATGTTAAGTATTTCTTCAGTTATATAACTACATTTTAGTTTCAACACTTGTGTTGAAGTTAACACTGCAGTACACATGGCAAAAATTACAGTGAACCATTGAGATTRCTACAGGAAAAGTTACCAAAATGAGAGCTTTTYAAATTCATAGCTATATTYCTTAAAAACAAACAAACAAGATATCAGTACAAATTCTTATGTGCTACTACTCTCTTTTTAAATTTTCTCTTCTTCACTGCAGATGTTTTGAAGAATTTAAAAAAAAATTAAAAATACAATAGCCCAAAATGGAGGCTACTTAAAAACAGCAAGAAACAAAATATGCTAGTTCCCCCCTTCTTCGTGTATTCAAAAACAAACAAAAAACAACAGAAAAAGGAAGTGTGAAGAAGCAAACTTTAAAACCCATTGCCACTGGAGTACTCAAATCTGAAGCTGCAGGTCTACAACACTGATGTGAACTATAATTTGGCTTCATGATTGCTGGCAAACTGAAATACCTATTCTCTTGCATCCTGTCAGACCCTGTTAGCTTGTGAAAATGCAATTATAAGGTAAAGTGCATTGATAAAAGTCACATTTTCAATACAAGGCTTCAGAATGAGCCTATCCAGGTCACCCACGACTCAGAAGCAGTACTGTGCAGGAAGTCTCAATAAATAAGTCACAGCAAAGAAAAAGGATACTCCAGTGCACTATCTGGTTTCTCTGGCTCTTCATATAAGGCTACCAACACTGCAAATAGAAAATATTCAACAATTGCAAGAAGTTCATGCAACTCTAAGTTTTTAAAACACATACCAGTAGTCAGAAAGCACAGAAGTTGCATTTCTCCACYTAAGATTTTCACCTGTTGACATAAGCAACAGGTCTGCTGCATCAGAGGGGACAGAGCATTCCACCTGGTAACASCTAAAGAGTTTTCTTGATCCCTAACCCCACAGAGTCTTTGGCWATTCTAGCACAGAACACAAAATGGCCTGAAAAATTTTAACCTATGCCACATGCACCCTAATACTAGCTTTTACCACTAAGACTGAAATTCTAACTATATTGTTCACAAAACTTCTATTTCAGCCACATCTTTGAACCACAAGACATCGGCAGGTTTGTAACCTCCAGCATAAAAGCAAACCTCCATTGAGCATCTACAGTCACAACACTAAATAGCTACTAAATGGCCAGCTGACACTGATAATCTCCCCTGGATGGGATGGCCAAAACCGCCAGACAAGAGCAGCAATACCCCGACAACTTAAATAAAATTAGCCATATACATAACAACATAACTGGAGACTCTGTCACATAAATACCCGGGAAATTCCCAAACACAACCACTCCCTGCTCCCCACAGGGGCGAGGTGCCAGTGGCAGATGTCTGAACTACACAGCCAAACTGGTTTTAAGCTAAGTACCTCCTAAGTTAGAAGCAAAATTAGGCTGCCTCATTGCTTGGAAGACTTGATTTGCCATCCCATGGGATGGTATTGCGATTGAAAAATCAAATAATACTCACACACCAGGCCAAGAGTCTTAGTGCAGCAGCTATTCGCTTGRCATCCTAGATCTGCTGCTCCCTCTTTAAACAGCATATTTTCAATAGTAACAGAATATTATTCTTTTTCAATATTAACTGAAACATTAACAGCTTTTTGCCACATACTATTGGAAGGGTCTCAAAAAGATYTTAGAAGGATTTCAAAGATACCAAGTCACATGTATCAAGTTTAGCACCACCAGTTTGGTATGGAGAGTCATTATTCCAGARCGGAGTTTCATTCATTTTAGAAAAAGCACTAAGCTCCATCCAAGGAAGGGCATTACAAAATTAAAGGTTTTCTAAGGTAACATTTGCCGTTATTTCATCTCGAGCACTGTGGAGCTCGAGAATAACTATGTGGAAATAACTATCAGAATAACAGTCCCCAGAACTTATGAAGAAGCACGCACTGAAAGAAAAATTAATCAAAAGCACGCGTTTAAAGAAGCACTTTGGCCGAAGAAGAGAAGTCTCCAAGACACCACGCACGGGGAAAGGACCCTCTTTCCCCGTTCTCCACGCACCTCTAACACTCGCCCCCCACACGCTGGAGGTGCGGGGAGCGAAGGCTTTGCAGCTCTCGGGGCACGTTTCCAGGGGCCCGCTGCCCTCTCCCGGCGTGCACCGCCCCGCCGCGCAGCTCGGGCTCCATTTCCAGGCCACGCCGCACCAAGTTCCCCAGGCGAGTTCTTCTGCCGGCCGCCTCGCCGGACTGAGGAGAAAAAGCGATCGGCGAGGCGAGGCGGGAAGCCAACGGAGAGCGGCACGGCAGCCCCAGGCACGGCCGCGGGACACGCTGAGAGGAACGGCACCCCCCGCCCCGCAACGCCCGCGGAGAGCGCCCGCCGGCCCCTCGGGCGGCACGGCGTGAGCCGGACACTTACCCTTGGTGAGCATGTCCAGCACTCCCGACTTCTCCAAGTACTGGCGGAACTGCTCCCGCTTGGAGTCCGCGGCCTGAGGGAGGACGCCCACACGGTCAGATCGGCGGCGCGCCCCGCCGCGACTGCGGAGGCGGCCCTTGGGCCCGGGCCGGTCCCGCTCTCCGCCGCGGAGGCGGCACGAAGGGCCGAGCCGGTGTCGGTCGGCGGCCCGCCGCTCCGCGCAGCCGGCACGGAGAGCGGCACCGCGCCCACGCCGGCGCGCTCCCCCCTACCTTGTAGTGCGCCATCTAACCCGCACGGCGCCTGCCCCGGCCGCGCGCCTGCGCCCTGCGCTTTAACGGCGCCAGCGCTTCCCCGCCGTTACCGGGGCGACGGCGCCGTGGCAACGGCCGGGCCTCGCCCCGCGCGCCGGGCCCCGCGTGCCGCCCGCGCTCCCCTCAGGGCGGCCTCGCTCCCCTCGGGGCGGCCTTGCTCCCCTCGGGGCGGCCGCGCTCGTCTCACGTTGTGCTCGCCCCCCTCAGGTTGCCCTCGCTCCCCTCAGGTTGCCCTCGCTCCCCTCAGATTATGCTCGCTCCCCTCATGTTATCCTCGTCCCCCTCATGTTGTCCTCGCTCCTCTCAAGTCGCCCTCGCTCCCCTCAGGTTGTCCTCGCCCCCCTCAGGGCCTCTCTATCCCGCTCRCTGCCCAAGGGGAAGCCGAGGCCGGCGCTGTGCCCCCTTCCTTGCGCGGCTCTGGCCCTGCTCTCCTCGGCGGAGCCGGTTCCGTGGCTCCCCTCAGGCAGCGAGGGCTGTGCTGCCCGCCGGTCGGGGCACGCTGCCCGCGGAGCAGGCGGGCTGTGGCGGCAGGAACCGCCCGGAGCGGCGGAGCCCGGCCGTGAGCGGGGCCCGGCTGCCTCCGAGCGGCGGTGCCGCGGTGCTCGGCCGGAGCGGAGAGCCGTCCTGCTCGTCTCTGGAGTCTTTGCTGTTTTTCGTAGTAAGCCTTCTGGTTTGTKAAATTTTAAAAAGGTCTGATTAATAAATTTCAGTAGCTGCAGCTGGCTGAAATCACAGGAGAAAGTTGAAGCCAGCAGCAGCTGCAGAGGTGCCTACCCAGGAGGTTCGGAAGAGTGATACGTGGTGAAATCTTTGCATCAAAAGGGAAGTCTTTTTCCTTAGCCTGTTTAAAAAAACAACCAAAAAATCCCCAATCGGTCATACCTGTTTATTTTTCTAAAACGCTAACAAATAAAATCTATTTATTATAGAAATTTTAAAAAATAATTAAAGAGACCAACCAAGTGATCTTGCACKTAATGTYAGGACTKTTCMCACTTTTYCTCCATGTTCTTCTGYAATGTTTRTATTTTTTCAGTMGTYACTCTTCATTTGCAAGGTGCTCTGATGAAACAAAATGTTGAACTCATGTCCAGACRTTAAAAAAGGTAACAAAATTCCTCTTGCAGCAGCAGAAAAATGCTTTTTAAAACTTGTCTTCGACAACAAAAATACAACTGTCATATCCCATACATAACAGAAAGTTAGTATTTGGATGTTTATTTAGACAGCAGGAACAGGGTGCATTAAATATTAGGCTTTTTATTATGGAGGGATTAAATGCAAAACAAGCAGTTATTGCCCACAGAATCAAGAAATGCAAGGCAAGGATCAAATCCACAGCAGCAGCATTGACTTGCCTAAGTCACTTTGTACATTTATGTCCATTCCAGTATATTACACAATCTGAAACTTTAATTGTGTAAACACAATTACATGGGGCTGTATTATATGTATATATATATTATAATATATATTATATATATATATATATGTATATGCATGTATACATGTAGAAAAATACTGGAAGTGAGAAGGATTCTTGCTGGAGAGAAATCTACAGTGAATAGTTTTAATAGTTCTAGTGTGTATTTCTTACATGGGCAGGACCAAATTAATGTTGCTGCTACAAGCAAAAGAGCTGTTTTAAACCCCCCTTTTAGGTTTTCTGCCTCTTTTTTGCTAGTATTGTACAGTTTTCAATCAATCTGAAAAATGGCTGGCTGGTTTAAGAATTTCAGAATTTAATTGTGCTGTAACATCATGATGTTATATATCACAAATCATTTTTACATGTACAGTAAGTCAAATCTGCTAGTAAAAAATACACACAAAAATACAAATGCATTCCAGCTGTGACCAACTCAGCAAGTATTTACAGTGTTTCAGTGCTGTGCAGCTCAAATAAATGTATTTCATACATAGAAAGCTTGATTACAAATTTACCATAGTATTTTGTTCATCTTTGCCTCCTGTGTTATTTCAAGATGTTTCATGGAACTTCCTTTACACCATATGGATCTGAACAGCAAGTGGATGAATGTCCTGATGTTTTGTTATCCTCCTAAAAAGCATAAATACAAATGCTCCTCCTAAACAGGTAGAATTGCAGTAAACCATTGAGGTGGAAGCTTTGTTTGATTTAAAAKTTTATCAGAATTTGGGGGATAGACAAACAGAAAATAAGTAATTTTACTGTTTGGTAAACCTTTTATGTCTTTTGTAACTAAAATTAGGAAGGTACTACCATATTTGATTTTTTTGTTTTCTGTTTTCTGGCCTTTGTTTTGGTTTTTGTCTGTTTTCCATAGTATGCCTTCTGGTTTATGAAATTCAGAATGTCTGTTGGGTAAATTTCAATAATTTGTTTTCTGATGTTGCTATCTTATTAGTGCTATGAAAAATGTCAAAAGTAAAGCTCACAGCATGTCTGTAATTCATGATGTTTTAAAAATGTAGTGGTGTATTGGATTCTGATAATATACTCTAAGAAATTCACTTTGATTTTTCTGCTGAGGAAGTCAGTGGTGATACACTGAAATAAAAGTGTACCACAGAGTCTGAGAATTAAGTAAATGGTTTTTCTCTTTGTATTTACCAGTTTGAACAGTGGAATATGTTTGAMATTCTGTTTTCAGTCAGCTCTGACATGTCTGTTTGAATTCTCAGACTGATTAAGCAGAAACATGTTTACCAATAAGTTCTTCTGAGAGCACCAGTGCCATCTTTAGCCTAATTTGATTTACTGGTCTTTGTAAAAAATATCATTAGACTGTACATTCTGTTTTCTATTTTATTCAGTTTAAATAGTATTAGCTGTGATTTTATGCTTGACTTTTCATAATATGTGGATTGAGAGGATGTATGTTTCCCTTTTTAGCTGGAGTGTAGTTCATACATTGAGATCTAGGCCACATTTTCATTACAGAGGAAGTAAAGAGATTGTTTAAAATGACTTAGCTACTATTCAACGGCTTACACAACTTTTGTATCTCCGTAAACAGCTGGTGAAGTTGAATTATTTCGATACACAGAGGTGTGGGTTCTGTCCCTGTGCAGGAATTATCCCAGCACTGGTTAGTGCAGCTCCTGGGTTACCCCACACTAAATCTGCAGATCAGTGGGGGCACGGCGGCTGCTGGCACTGCTTGTCAGGGACTGCTGCCTGGACAGGGAGAGCAGCTTAGCACTATTGCAGCTTCTGCTKTGTGTGGATTCTGAGCTCACCACCCCCATGGAATCGGAAGTGTCTGCTCGGCTGGAATTCTTTACCTCAGCATTGTAAGGCATTTGGGCTTTGTGTTCACTGAAACTGCTTTGTCTTCCTTCGCTGCTCTTTGGAAGGGAATKTGTTGGTGCTCCTGTGCTCTCAGCCATTGCCTGTCGTCTCAAACTGCTGCTAGGAAAAGCTGTATCAGGTTGCAATGAAGCTTGAGGTGGCATCTCAGCAAAGCTTCTCAYGTACATGTTTGAAGCTGTATCTGCACTCTGAGTAACAAGAGAATGTTTCTGTTCAGCCTCYTCTTGTGCATCATGTGTCTCAGTCCAAAGCTTGCCAGGAAAGCCTTCATTATTATTTGTGCTGGCATTCTGAGTCTGATTGTCTAAAGCATTTGTAGCTGGCCTCTTCTTTGGAGATTTCTTTTCCTGATTGCAATGGGTGTAATTGCTGCTGCTTTCTGTATGGTTATTTTGCACAGACTGAAACACAGAAGGAGAATTYAAAACTGGGTACAGCATAGTGTCAGTTTGCTTTTCCACCAAAAATGTATAATTGCTCAGAGCACAAGGAAGTGTTTTCTGAGGGGTGGTGGATATTCCCAAAGAAGAGTGTGGTATCACTGAGTTTTTCTTGCATTTGTTTATGTAGAAGTTGTCAGAGTCATCCTTGCTTTTATTCTGCTCACAGAGTCCCATTTTAATTTTTCGGAATCCTAAGTGGATAATTTCTAGAATATTTAAAAGCAAGGATACAGTGGCTATTGATTGCATGAATAATATAAACACTGTCTTTTCTGTTGGTCTGGATACAAAGCAGTCAACTGTGTTTGGACATGGGTCTCTCTGACATCTATAAAGGGGATCTAAGTGAAAACCATAAAGAAGATACTGCCCAATCATAAAGCCAACTTCCACAGCAGATCTTGTGAAAATATGGATCACATAAGTGCAGAGCAAGGAGCCTCTCAGGGGTGCTTTGTTCAGCTTCCTTTGATCCAATTGCCTCAGTTCTCTCTCCAGTCTCTTCCKACTTTCAGTCATTTCTAATTCAGTGCTTTCAAGTTCCACCCTCACCTGAGCTTTCTTTTTCTGCCTCTCCTTTTCYAAGGCTCTGAGTCTGTATAAGGCATGACCCATATACACCAAGGAAGGGGAAGACACAAAGATAACTTGCAAGACCCAGTATCTTATGAGAGAGATGGGGAAGGCCTCATCATAGCACACATTCCTGCAGCCAGGCTGCTCAGTGTTGCATATAAATTCAGATTGTTCATCATTCCAGACATTCTCAGTTGCCACTCCAAGGACAAGCATTCGAAATATGAAGAGGATTGTTAGCCAGATCTTTCCAATAATTGTGGAATGGATGTGGACCTCCTCTAAAATGCCTCCAAGGAAATTCCAGTCTCCCATGGTTATGCTGCCATATTAACACTAAAATGCATGAGAGGGAAAGTATCAAACATTGTAAAAGTTCCATTCCTTAATGTATTATGAAAAAAACAACAGTGGGAAAACTATCACACATCTCACATTGTAACCATGGGAACATGACCAAGTGCTCATTGATAATTAGGWATTATTTTCTCCATCTGAGATGGAGAACTGCATCATCTGCCTGTGCCTGCTTTATTATTAACATCCTGGTAAGCACTACAAGATCTCAAACACCCTCAGTCTGCATCAGATCAGTGGAAACCAGAGTGCCTGACTTGTAGCAGGATTCTAAGAGCATGATGTGATCCATTTGAACCATCATCCAATAGCAATGTGAGAGYAGTAGATTTATTTATCAAGGTACAGGAATATTTCCTTGTCCTCTTGTTGGATRTTCCAAGCCCCATGTCACAGCTGTAATTATGCCAGTCCAGTTATTGTTTCACAGAGAAAATTGGTTATATAAGGGAGCTCAAGAGGGAATAAATCGTCTCATGGAAGTGTCATTATTAATTAAAAAGACATGTTTAAGCATGTGCAGTTTTGTGCAGACATTTGCTTTTTGTTTATGGATGTCAACAATAAATAAATAAAATTGGTTAAGTTCCTCTGATCAATGATACCTGCATTTGTAATAGTGAATAGAGTGCCTAAGTGTCAAACATTACAATCTTTGGCCACAACTCTTTGAAAAAAAATTATTTACACAAAAATTCTTTACCTAAATGACTGTCATCTGAATACAGATAAACTGGTAAAATATGTGTGTAATTGTATATCTCACCTTTCTTTCATATGTTTGTATCTCYATTAAAAGGATAATACATTGCAGACACAATTTTAAATTCCTTTTCAATATTTATGTTAAAGTACACATACACTACTTCAACACAATTTTTCTCATGTGTAGGGACAAACAAAACACTTGTAGMTTTACCTTCTCATATGTACAGCTAAATTCAATAGAATAGTACCTTACTTTGGTAATTTTTGGGATAAAGGTGCTTTAGCATAGCATTTCCTCTTCAAATGGGATTAATTTTCACCCTGTAAAACAGGAGTGCTAACAAACAACAGAAGCTGGAATCTCATGRTTGCAATATTGATGTCTATAGAGGAATCTTTMTGTTAAACCTTCTAAACATGAAAAYACTTYTGCAAATCAGCATACAAATAGGCAAGTTAGACATTTCTTAAAGAGAAACAAAGTAAAAATAAATGGTAAATTAAAAATAAAACATACCTTTTTTCCAGCAAAAAATTACAGCCCCTGCCATCCTCCATCTRTGGCAGTAAATAGACACATGATGAGCAGTTTATTTTGCTACAGGAGCAAGTGATRGAGTGTGAGCTTTGCACATGGAATTTATATTTGCTGGGGCTGAAGGGAGGAGAAAATCGATCTRTTGCTCAGTCTCCTACTGCTCCAAGCATGATTTAACTGTGAACAGTAAAAGATTCTCATTTAAAAAAAGCTAGAAATAAAAACTCTGCAGCTTTAAGTTCTTTGAGATTATCTTCTATTTTGCCTCTATAGCATTTTCTAAGTTTTAAGAACAGTCTCAGCCTCAGGAAAACAGAATRAAACAGAACTCAGCCTCAGGAAAACAGAATAAAACAGRTTTMRTTTMTGTATGTCAGTTGTAGCAAACATTCTGCTTGCCTGTGCAAAGGAGGTAAATCTTCCTAAACACTGTAAATTCCTGCAGACAGTGTGTGTTCTCCTGGAGCAGCTCAGCACCACACTCCTGATGTGAGAACAAATCAATTGCTCTGCTTTTGGCCCCTCCAAACTCCCTGCTCACAGACAGCATCTCTGTGGTTCTGCACTTCTCATTTTCCCTCCTGAGGCCACATCACTTCTCACACTGCCATCTTCAAAAGACTCCTGAACTTGACAATGGTTTTACTGGTGTTTTCCCCATCCATATCACTCAGTATTTCTTTTGGGGAGCAAATCATTGTAATTCCTGTCGTAAATGTCAGATGTACTAAAGATGTCATTCTTCTTAGGTATAGCCTATAAAAACTGACTGGGTGACACAAATTCCATTTTTAATCCAGACCTTAAGCTACCCTTCTGCATCACCTCAGCAGGGAAAATAGTGAGAACAGGCTGAAATATCTTCTGTTATAAAAGAGCACCCAAACTGCCTGTTCTCAAAGAACATTAATGGATGTAATTGTTCATAGTTCACAACCTACTGTTGTTAACTTTTTATTTTATATTCCTCCCTTTCCTATTCCTTTCTTTACCTCAGGTGGATGATCCTGGCACAGTTGCCCTGTGACTGAGGTGAATGCATGGGTTTCTTATGCTGAAGAACATGATTACTTCTGGTAGAAGATTTGGAAAAGCWATGCATTATACATCCTCACCAGGTTAGCATGTGGCAGAATTGAAAATAAAACCCACAACTGTACCTATATTCCATAAAATTACCTTTCTTTGTGTCTTCCTAGAGGAGGATAAAGCCACTGGAACAGAAGGAATACTCCTGAATTACCTTTCACCAAGTTTAAATGTCTCACCATCCTCATCCTGTATCATGTCTCAGTTTGCTCACATAAAAATTCTCAGAGYAAATGCTTTCTCTAAAAATTCTTCTTGGCACATGGGGATAGACAGCTTGGAAGCTGAGATGATGCATAAAAATTATTTAGGAGAGCTTAAAAATCTACTTGATTTTTTAAAATTTTGTTTTGAGGTGATCAAACTGCTAAAACCCACTTTGGGTATTATGGTAAGCTGGGGAAACCCTTTCAAACACTCTAAACGTTAAGAAATGTTGGGCAGTGGGGASGGAAAAATACTTTAAAGGGAGAAAAGAAATAAATATATTTATTTTGTGTATAATTTCTGGAGCCAGCATTAGCAGTGCAATGCCAAGGGTCCAGCCTCATTAGGCATGGCTGGAATTAATGTGCAAGTCCACTGCTAGGACCAATATGAGCTCAGAAGCACATCCAGCACWAGAATGCTCTTTTAGGTGATCCTCATCAGCACTCTGCAAAAGTGTAGTGCTGATTCAAATGCCCTATAAATGATGAATAAACTTCCTCTGCTGGGAACTCTAAAAAGCTAATCATTATCTTTTAATTTTGGTGCTGAAGATCAGTCAATAGGTCATGTCCCATTTCACACTTGACAGCTTCCTGAAAGTACTGAAAGTACTCAATCATTTTGGCAAGCTAGCAGGATAGCCAGCTGTTTCTGTGAAGTATTTAAAGCAGGATTCTAAACATGTGTCTTCCAGTGAGTGTTTAAAGTAGGTATCTAAGTATTTTTCTGATAAAAAACCCTCTAAGTCTGCTGACAACAAACACACACACCCTGTGCAGAAATGCTGAAGCTTTGTTTGAAATCCTGAAGTGTTTGGTGACTGAACTACAGTGGCTGGTGATTTACTTGTTCTGTAAAACCTAAACATTAAATATGTAAYGACCCACACAGTGTTCCAGAATGCATTATCTCATTTAAAATGGTACTAGAGTTAAATGACAACTTGACAAGTCACAAGGGAAAATAAATTCAAGTGCCAACAATTATTTTGTAGTGCTGATGCTGTTTTTTACCTTAGTTCAGAGCTTGTAACTCCAACTATTTACACAAACTGTTTATAACATTCAGAATTTAGTGATGTGTGGAGAGACTATTCATTTTTCTTCCAGGTCTAGAAGCTCCTTCACTGACTTTTTTATTCACTGCAAAACGTTCTCTAAATTTTTATAACTATATTGATTTTTCTTAGCTTAGGGTCAAACGTCACAGTAATCCTCCAATCACRGAAATATTCTCTGAAGATCAAGGCCTTTTCATTTCTGTGCATCAATAATGTGCACTTTATGTGCACAATTGATTTTTATTCCCTGCTGTTATCTGTCTGACCCACACTGGACAGATAGATAAGTACAGGCACAAACATCAGCAAAGTGTCCTCCACGTTTTTGGGGTAACATAAACTCACTGCCACAGTTTTCTGTCAGAGTGAGGGAGGGCCACAAATAATGAACTGCAACAATGAGAAATTTGGACAACTGCACTACTCAATGTTGTCTTTAGGGTCACCAGATTCAGCAGGACTGTGTTTGAAGGCAGACCAGAGATTACCATATAAAGCACATGTTTTTCACATTGGTGTGTTTTCTGTGCTGCCTTAGGGATTCACTTTTGATTGCTAAGATACACATGCAAATCAGTAGGTGCCTTATAGTTCATTTTTTATTGCTAGGATACTCATGCAAATCACTTGGTGCACATTTATATTTTCACTTTCACAAGCAGAATTTCTGAAGATGCCCTGGCCTGTATCAGAAAGTTTAAGGGTTTTTGTTTTACAGTTTCTGTCTCTTTATCTTAGTTCACTGTTGATATTTTTTAGTTCATTCCTCTCTTAGTTCCTTAGCTTTAAATTTTTGTATTTTCTGTATACTTTTATCTAGCTTGCTGTCTATTTTCCTCTCTTAATCCCTTGGCTTTAAAATTTTATTTACCATATACACTGCTACTGTAGCTTTCTGTGTCTGGTTTTAGTTCTCGCCTTACTTTGCTCCTCTTTGCATTTTCAAGCTTCTTTCCATGTCTACTTCATTAGGCTTCCTCTCTTTATTTTTTTCTCTTTTTTCCTGCCTGTTCTGTATCCATCTGCTGGGCTTGGGGCCAGGGGCAGGGAGCTGGGCTTCACCTGTGAGCTGCAGCATCGAGGTTGTACTCAGGAGGTGTGAGAGTGGCTGAGCCAAGGACTGAGGCAGGCTGCAGGAAGGGATGGGCTGGGGCAGCARAAGGTGCAGCCACTGAGGCTGGGGGTAAATAAACCACAGCTTCTCCTCGGGGTGCTTTGTTGTTTCAGCTCTTGGGGCAGGTTTGTTSTGGCATTTAGAGAAGTGGAGCTGCCTGTCTGAGTAAGGCTTCAGGAGCAGYGAGGTTCAGCAGCTGTGCAGTACAAATTACACTTGTGACACACCCACGATCAGGATCCCTGAGGGAACCTCCCTGCTGCTTGTCAGCCCCCAAAATAAAACCTTGCTGCCCTCAGGGGTCTTCATGGCCTCAGGGGTCTTCATGGTCTCAGTGGGTCCCAATATTCCTGGAGCTGGGGGTCCCATGTGTGAAAGACTCCCACCAAAATCAGGCTGAGCCCCCCATCCTAAATGGGCCCCTCAAGTGGGTCAGAAATCTCCCTCAAATGGGGCAGAGATCTCCCCCAATGGGTGAGACACACCCCACACCCCCCAAGTGGGAGGTGTGCAGGGAAGCAGTGACAAATGGCTTGTGGGGGGACAGCCCTGGGGTCTCCACAGTCATCATCGTCCCTCCCCCAGTGCAGATCAGCCCTGGGGTCTCCACAGTCATCATCAGCCCTCCCCCAATACAGACCAGCCCTGGGGTCTCCACAGTTTCCATGGCTTTCGTGGGTCTCGTGATCTTCTGGGGTTGGGGAGACAGAGCCCCCATCTAGAATGGGGAAGAGAGACCCCCAAATGGGGCAAAGACCCACACAAAGTGATGGGAGGTGGGAAGGACCCTGGATTGTCACCCCAAATCGGTGCTGATGTCGTCCCAAGGGAACAACCCAGGACCTGTAACCTTCCCGACACCCCCTCAGGGGACCCCGGCCCCCGGGTGACCCCGCCACCGTCCCCCATCCTTTGGGTCCCCCGGGCCCCTCCGAAGCTCCGTTCCCCGCCCCTTGTCACCCAGCAACAGCGACAGCGTTGGCGTTTTGGTGGCGTTTCCCTCCGGGGCGGGGCTTCCTCGCCCAAGTCCCCCCAAAACGGWGCCCGCGCCCGCCCCGGCCTCATTTGGCCCGGGATCCCGCGGGATGCGGCCCCAGAGAGGTACGGGGGATCAGGGGGTGTCGCGGGCCCTTTGAGACCCGCAYTTAGGGGACGCTGGCCCTTTAGGAGCTCTGGGACGGGATGCTGGCCCTTTAAAACACCCGGGAGGGAGCGCTGCGCTTTTAAGACTCCCTTTTAGGGGACACTGGCGCTTTAAGTCTCGCTTTTTAGGGTGCCCTTTAAGAGAGCCAGGGAGGGTCTGTTGACCCTTTCGGGGACCCGGGGAAGGACGGGGTACACCGGCGTTCGGGGAGCGGGGAATTCCCCCCGCTGGATTCTCCCCGCGGGGGAGGAGGGGGTTCCCCGGGGAGGAGGGCGGTGCCAGCGGGGGCGGCTGGTGACGCATGGGAATCCCCGTGACGTCACGATGGGGGATTCCTGCCTCGCTGGGGGAGGGCCCAGGGCTTTGGGGGTCCCGGTTGTGACACGGCGCTTTGAGGGGGTCTCAGGAGTTCAGTGGGGACCCTCGAGGGTCTGGATGAGGCACGGGGACCCCGCATTTCAGGGTTCCCGGTGACCCCCGAACGCCCCTTGCACACCCCAGGTCCCCCCCGCGCCGCTCCGCCCCAGACGGTGAAGCAGCTGCTGAAGGAGCTGCGGCAGCAGAAGAGCAGGGAAGGGGCGAGATCCCCGGTGGGTGACCCCYCTCTCGCAGTGACACCTCCCGCAGGGACACCCCCACTCTCCTCGCTGACCCCCTCGCTGTCCCCTCTGCCCCCCCAGGTTTTGGCCCTGCCCTCCCCGCGCCCCACGGATGGTGAGTGATCTCCGATCCCCCAGTTCCTCCCAGATCCCCCCCGGCACAGCCCCTGTGCCCCATAAATCCTCTCCATGGCCCCATAAATCCTCTCCATGGCCCCCCAATCC
>CADDXX010000175.1:682484-762300 GCA_902810485.1 Alauda arvensis | reverse complement strand
ATGCAGTGGGGTCATTGTGGGGTAAATAGCAGAGTCAATGTGGGGGTCAGTGGGGGGCCATGGGGGAGGCAGGGGGGAAGTGCTGAGAAGCCCCCAGGGGCAGTTGTGAAGCACCGGGAGGGGCTATGGGGGGACAATTCTTTTTTGGGGGGTGGATCTGTGTTCTGGGTGGAACGTGGGGGGCAGGTGGAGGGGCAAAGGAGTCCCCAAACCCCCCTCCACCCCCAGGCTCCTCCACGTGCTCTGTGCCGGGGGGCTCTGGGCGCTGGCCCGCGCTGCAGCCGAGGCTCTGCGGGACCTGGGGGGACTCGAGGTGCGGGAGCACCTGGGCAAGGTGAGGAGGGGGACACACCTGGGGGGGCCTGAGGGGGCATCTGCAGGAGATCAAAGTGCAGGAGCACCTAGGCAGGTTTGGGGGGGAAGGGGAAACTGGAAGTGGAAGAGCACCTGGGAAAGTTGAGGGCATTKGGTGTAAAAAAAAGGGTTATAGGGGTAATAAGTGGGGCTTATTGGGGCAATAAGGGGGTGATGGGGTAATAAAGCACTAACAGATATGGGGGTTATGGGGGTAATCAATAATGGGGGTGGGGTAGTTAATTCAGGGATAACTAATCAGACGCTTCTGTTGCAGCCTAATAAAACCAGRAGTGGTGGAAGATGAAGGGGTAGTTAATAACGGGTCATTAGTGATGGTGTAATTAGAGGCCAATAACGGGCTAATAATGATAAGGGAATGATTGGGGGAGGACAGAGCTGTAACAGAATACCAGGGAGATAACTTGAGGGTTTGGGGTTGCTTGGTGCCCCCCAACCACCCCTGACTCCCCCAGATCCCACTTCCTTTTTTCCCTGCAAGAGCCTGAAGCCCCCCAGCTCCTCCCAGGACCCCTCCAGCCCCCCTGACCACCCCATTTGATCCCCCCAGACTCCGCTGCTGGTGGCAGCAGCAGCTGCAGCCCCGGAGATTGTCCGGGACCTGCTGGTGCTGGGGGCCAATCCCGACGCTGCTGACCACAGGGGCCGCACAGCCCTGCACCTGGCTGCAGCCTACGGGCACCCTGAGGTCCTCCAGGTGAGACCCCCACCCCCACGGGGACCCCAAAATGGGCCCAGAAGGGTCACAGKTGTCCTGGGAGACCAGGGAACTGGCCTAGGGGGGTTCCTGGTATCCAGGGGGACCCCAGATCTTTCCTCTTGCCTTCCCAGGCCATGATGTCCTCAGGGGTTCCTGTCAACGTGGAGGCCAGAAATTTTGAGGGTCAGCAAATTTGGGGGGGCAAGGGTGGTGGAGGGGCTTGGGTGGGTCCCTGGCTTTGGGGTGGGGGTGATTCTTGGGGAATCCTTGTCTGGGTGGGACTGGGCAGAGTCTGGGTGGGACTGGGGAGAGTTCAGTTGATGGGTCCCTAATTAGAGGGGAAGGGACTCAGGGGCCCCTGATTTGGGGTATCTGATGAGTCCCCTGTTTCAGGGTGTCTTGGGAGAGTCCCACTTGAGGGGTATTCAAAACAGAAGGGGCTTGGGGGTCCCTGGTTTGAACGGGACCCTGGGTGTCCTCATTTTTTGGTAGCTCTTGGTGGGATTCCTGGTGGATACATCGCTGTTTTGGGGGGATGGGGGATCTCCAATTTGGGGGTCCTGGTTGATGGTGGGAGGGTGCCAGGGGGTGTGTCTGTACTTTGAGGGGGTCCCTGGGAGGGTTCCCAATTCCAGGGGGGCCGTATTTGGGTCCTTCCTGACCCCTCTTGGTCCCTCCTCAGGCCAGACCCCTCTGCACTGCGCTGTCCTGGCCCACAACGCCTCWCTGCAGGGAGGGAGCAGCCCCGAGGGGGGCTCTGCAGGGGGGTCCCCCACTCCCCAGGACCGGTTCCGCTGTGTGGAGCTGCTACTGCAGATGGGGGCGGACAGCAGCAGCCAGGTACAGACCCCCCGAGGACCCCCAGGTACCCCACAACTCTCCAGGTGTCCCTCAGATCCCCTGGGTTCCCTGCACAGACCTCTGTGTCCCACCCCAAGGTCCCTGTGCTGGGCAGACCCGAGCTCCTGGCCCTTTGGGTCTGTTGGGGTACCTTGGGAGGATCGGGGAGGGGCGTGATACCCCTATTACACCTGTGTGCCCCACAAAGACCCCTGTGTGCCCCACAAAGACCCCTGTGTCCCCCTTCAGGGTCCCCACGGGCTGGACAGACCTGTGCTCCCAGGCCCTGGGATCTCTTGGGGTCCCTCTGGGGAGGTTGAGGAGGTTGTAGGGGGTGGGACATCCTTTGGGACCCCCCTGACCCCTGTGTTGCCCCCAGGACACCAAAAGCAGCCTGACAGCGCTGCACCTGGCCGTGAGGGGAGGCAACCTGGCCCTGGCCCACCTGCTGCTGCGCCAGCCGGGCATGGCCCCCCGCCTCATCAACGTGAAGGTTTGGGGGACCTGTGGGGTACTTGGGGCTGGGGCACCTCTGTGGGGTTTTGGGGGGCTGATTGGAGGGGTCTGTGGAGCTCTTTGGGGTCTCTCTAGTGGCTCGCAGGGCGTGAAGGGGCTCTGGGAGGTTCAGAGGGATCAAAAGGGCACTGAGGGCCTCGGGGTGGCTGTGGAGAGTCTGGGGGGGCTGGAGGTGTCGGTGTCAGATCTCAAGGGTCTCTAGGGGAGCTGGAGGGTGACTTGCGGGTACCCTGAGCCCCCTGACACCCCACAGGCCCACGGGAACACCCCCCTGCACATGGCAGCAGCTCTCCCTGGGACCCCCAGCCAGGAGCCCCTGGTGAGGCTGCTCCTGGCCTGGGGTGCCGACCCCAGCGCCCGCAACCTGGAGCACGACCTRCCCCAGGGGCTGCTGCCCCCCGGGGCCCCCGGAGAGCAGGTGAGACCCCCGCACCACCCTCGCACCCAGCACCATCCCCAGCACCCTAAAACTTCCTGCTGGGGTGGGGGGAAATGCCCGGAATTGCTCCTGGGACCCCAAAATTGCACGGTTTTGCCTCAGATCCCTGCTGCTACACCCCATAGTTCTGCTGTTATAATCCAAAATCCTGCTGCTCTACCCCCAAACCCTGCTGCTTGACCCCCAAATCCTGCTGCTTTACCCCTGCATTTTCACAGCCCCTCCAAACCGTGGGGTCCTGTCCCAGAACCTTTGGGTGACATCCCCATATTCTGGGGTAGAACCCCGTGTTTTGGGGACCTCCCTGAACCCTCCCTCCCCCACAGCTCCGCCTCCTGCTGAGGAGCCGCCGGGGGTCCCATCGCCCTCCCCCCACCGCCGAGTGACGTCAGAGGGGCGGGGGTCCCCGGACATCAGATGGGGGGATACCCCCATATTGGGGGATTTCCCCTCGCCGTGTTAGTTTTTCCTGATTTCAGTGAAATTGCCCCCAAATTTCTGTGAAATGAGTCTGAACCACATTGGTTTGGTGGAGGGAGGAGCACGAAGCTCCCCCCTTCCCCCCCAGCCTCATTAATGGGGGCTGCTAATGAGGGGCGTCTCCTCTAAATTGGGGGAGTTGGAGTGGAGTATGCCAAATTGGAGGGGAAACCCAAAAACTGAGGAAATTCTGGAATTAAATAAAATCTTTCTTAAAATCYGAGTCTKTTTTTTCCCAGTGCTCTCAGTCTCYCCTCAGTCCCTCTCCAGTGACCCCAGAAAAAGGAGGGGGTTCAGGAACAAAGGGCTTCAAATAGAGAAAACCTTCTTCTCTCTTATTTTAAGGATTAAGTCATCAAAAACCCCTCCTTTGACACCATTTGAAGGCCTTAAATTAAGGGGGTAAACGGTGGGAAGCATGAGGGGGAAAGAGCAGGAAACATAAGGGAGAAAGCAACCTTGATATCCTTCAAGAAGGAACAAAGCCTGAGGGTGAGAAATCATGCTGAGAACTTGTTCTGCCAATTGACAGGGGTGAGTTAAATGACACAGACACCAATGGAAAGAATGATCTTTTACTGTGGCTATTGAGGCAACACAAAAGTAAAATGATACATGCAATAAAACTACACACTTGGATTTAGCAACAAGCAAAAATAAGCAATGTAATGCACCTAATCATTACTACACAAGAGACAAGACAGTGAGTGAGAAAGAYACATCACCAATTGTCTAAACACTTTACCATGACCACTGTCCATTTGGGTAGCTCCTGGGAGAACTTCATCTGCCCTAAATGTACCTGAAGGCCCTTCAATAAATATAACCCCTTTTTATTCTCTTAATCTTGTCTGGCCTGTGTTTATAGGTAGCCCCAATGATGCCTTGGAGTGGCTCCCTGGAACAGAGGCTGGACAGAGTGAAGAGAATGAAGTGGGTATTTATTAAGGGGTACACCTTGGGCAGTCAGAGCCTTCCAGAGGCTACACCAACATGGAGAATGGTCATGAGTTTTTCAGACAGATATGAGTTTGTCTTTTTGCACATCAGGGGTTAATCCTCCAATTACAGCTTCAGCTAACGAAGCCAGATACCCCCAGTTTGTTCCCCCTATTTCACTTGTGTCTATACTATTTGGGGTCTGAGGAAAGGATGCCCTTGGATCTCAGGCCTGGAAGGATCACTTTGTCTGACCACAATGCGAAGAACTAACACTGTATGGAGCTCAGAGTCACACACTAACGCAGTACAGGGTCTGAAAAAGGGGATAAAAAGCTAAAAAGGCGTCACCAAAGGCACCAGGCCCAGGGCCACCGCCGGGCTCACAGGGACACCGCCGGGCTCACGGGGACACTGCCGGGCTCACAGCGCCACCGCGTGGCCGCCCCGCAGCCCCAGCAGGTGGCGCTGTGCGCACGCAAAGGCGGCCCCGGCCCCGCAGGAGGCAGAGCKCGGACCCCTCTGTTATCAACTCACCTGCTTGAATGATAAGATACCAGCACTGCAGCAATGCATTTGCACCAGTTAGGTCRTTCTATGTGCYATCCAAACTCCTTGTAATCTTATCAGAACGCCTGTAGTCTTGTTAGTCAAACCCTCAGGAATTCAGCAAGGCCACTGAGGCAAAAGCAGGGCTAAAATAAGAACGAAGAGCCTGAGAAACTGAGCCAAGAAAAAAGGAAGGAGGCAGCCTAAGCTGGGAATGGGCAGGCAAAGCAAAGGAGGGCCAGGCAATTCAGGGCAAGGCAAGGGAAGGCAAGGGAGGAAAAAGGGAGTGGGAGGCAAAACTAGTCCTGGGAGGGGTAAGCAGGGCAAGGCAAGACGAGGAAAGGAAGGGGAAGGCAACTCAAGGCAGGGAATGGGCATGCAAGGCAAGGCAAAAAGGGATAAGAAAGGCAAGGCAAGGCAAGGCAGGTGCACACAAGAAGAAGCAGTTAAGGAAACAGTTATTGCATTGCTTTGCATGGCTCTGCCTTGCCTTGTCATGCCTGCAACTTGCTGGCCTTGCCTTTCCTATCCCTCCCTAGCCAGGCCTTTCCTTCCCCTCCCTCCTCTTTACTTGCCTTGCCCACACATGCATTTGCTTGCCTTGCCTTGCCTACTGCTCCCTTGCCTGCCTTGCCTGGAACTTCATTGGCATGTCAAGCCATGCTTACACTTTCCTTTCTSTGTCTTGCCAACCACTTCCTTGCCATACCTTGCCTACCCCTCCCTTGCACTGCCTTACCTTTGCTTACCCCTCTCTAGCCTTCCCTGCCTGCAGCGGAATGACCGTGGCTGGATGCCAGGCTCCCCCAAAGCCTGCCTGTCACTCCCCTCCATGAACGTGAAGTGGGTAGAAAATACACAGTTCATGAGATAAGGACAGAGACGATCTATGGGCCCAGCACCTCATGTCACCAAACACGCTGCAAATTCTTGCTAAAAGCCATTTACCATCCTCCCCGTTCCCGTGTCTGGGGAACGGCATTTCCGTGGCCATTCTGAAAACACGAGCGTTCTGCTTTCAACGACGCGTTGTTAAACGGGGGATTAAAACAACGCCAATCCAAGTTAAGAAGCTGACTCTGCTCGGCGTCCATTATGATTTTCAAGCCCCTCAGCCCCGCAGTCAGTCACCTTTACCGCGGAAGGGACTGGAGCTCCCGAGCCGTGCCGCTGTCCTGCTCCCGGAGCCCGCCGGAGCCCTCACGGCGCGGAGGGCGTGGCTGCAGTGCCCGCGGGGGGCGTGGCTGCAGCGCCCGCCGGCCCCGCCCCCTCCGCGCTGCCTCCGCCTCGTCACGTGGTGCGGCTCTCGGGTGGGCGTGTCCACTCCCGGCCCCGCCCACTCCCGGCTGCCCGCGAGGGCGCAGCTGCGCGTCACGTGCGCGCGTCACGTGGCGCCGTCCCTGGCCGATGAGGTCAGCGGCGGGTCACGTGAGCGGTGCCTACGCGCAGTGGGGCCGGGCGCAGATGGCGGACGCGGAGGCCGAGGCGGCGGCGCGGCCGGAGGTGCCGCGGGTGGTGTCGGCGCTCCGCGCCCGCCTCTGGCAGCTGCAGGCGGAGCTGCGCGAGCAGGAGGTGTCGGAGGCCTCGTCCCGAGCCTACTGCCGGGGCTTCTGCCAGGTAAGGAGCCGGGCGGGGCGGGCCGCGGYGCGGGCAGCGAGGATGCGGCCGGGCCGGGCACGGGGCCGCCGCCGCCCTGGGCGCTCGCTGTCCCCGAGCTGTCGGTGCGCAGGGCTCGGGGCACCGTGCCTAGCTGCCGAGCCGGGCTGTGCACGCCCTGCCGAGGGCGCCCCGCGGGCTCTGCGCCGCCAGCCCGGAGCTGAGGGCACTGCTCGCGTTTGGGCCTTGGCATCGCTTCGCACCGGGACATCCCGTGGCCCTCGGGTGCGTGTCTGGGGCACAGGCCCGCACCGCATTTTCTCGGTGCAGTCTTGGCTCGGTTCCGAGACCTTCGTTGTCTGTGTTTCACCTGTCTCGGGATCCAATCTGCGTATTCCGCCTTGTTTGAGATTTGCCGGGRTGTTCAGGGAGTGCTTGGTGGCCTGTAAGGGCCCACAGCGCCCTGAAGTCACTGGATGAGCTGTGGCTTGGATGTCTTGTCCTGAATACTTGCTTAGTGCAACCCAGAGGAAGATCACCGATTTCTGAATCGAGGCCTTAATTCCAGAAGAGCTGAWCTTGACTGGACCMTCAGTGGTGGAGATAACTCGTTCTYAAGTAAATTCTTCCAATGGTTAATCAGTTTTTGCTGCCCCTACAGCATCATTTACTGTGAGCTCTAAGGTTGAAAAATTGTTACAGTGCTGGGTTGGAGAGTYGTTCCTGTTGAGTCTGAAGAGATTGTGGGTTTTAAAGGAAGGAATAAAAAAAAATCTGCTTTCTAAGCTAGTTTACATCAACTCAGCTGATAAAGCTGTAGTGTTTGACTGGTGAATGGCAAAATCAGAGAAACAATCTTGCTGGAGTGTCACAAGTTATGTATAAGTGGTGTTACCCTCCGCAGTCTTCCATTTTTCATCCACAAGTTGTGAGCTTTGCCATGCCATTCTGGCAGAATGTTTAGCTCATCCCTCACTGAAAGAAGAGAATAAGTGCATTTACCAGGCTTCAAAACTCTTTCCTCTCAAGCTGCAGGGTACAGCTTCATTCTGCTGTGTTTGTCCCGCGTTCAGGGCATGGGGAAGAGCTGTGGCCTTGCATTGACACGGAGCCTGCTACAAAGTGACTCTGTCCCTGTTTACATTTAGCCAGAAATGTTCCCAGTGGTGCACATTGTATCAGAACATGGATACAAATATTCAGCTAACACTTAACRGTGGTTGTCAGCATGATCCCTGTGTGTGGACACATCCAGTTTCCCGGATGAGTTTGATGCAGAAGAAGCTTTTGAGATACTTGATCAGTGGAGTGTGGTGAAAAACAGTTCTGCTAACCAAAAAAAAAGCAAAAAACAAAACCCCAAAACCAAACCAACAGCAACAAAAAACCCCACACCAAAAAAACCTACCAAACCACATCCCACAAATCATGTAGCCCTCTAGGTCCTTGTGCTGTTGTTGCTTTTAAAATCCTGTGATAGCACAGATAAAAATGGAAAAGGTTGGTTTGGAGTTGCCATCAGTCTGGGAKTTTTTGGATTGTTGTACTCCAGGAGATGCAATGGGGGACATGGAACTGCAGCAGATTCAATAAAGGATGAATTTGTGATGCTGTGCAGCCAGACCACTGTGGGTGAGGTGTCATTTTATGTCTGGATTTCTCCTCACAGAGGATTTTTGTGATAATTTAAATAACTTAAGGTCTGCCCATAAGTGAAATTTAGGGAGCTTAATTTTGAATTAATTACTTGGAAGGTACCACTGATACCTTGTCATAAAGTTATTAAGCTACAGCAGAATGTGCCTAGAAACTGAATTTATCTGGGCTTAAGTTTGATTTTGGGAAGTAGCTGACATAAAGAGAGCTGAAATGTTTTGTGTTTGCCATGCTGTGAGTACAGCTGAGGCAGGGGCCTGGAAGGTGCTGCTTTGCTGTGGAAATTACCATGGCTGCCAGGCAAACTATGACCCAAATCAGTGAACTTCCTCTGCATTGAGCTGTCTGGATGCTGTTTTACTGCTTGGAAACTCGTGCTGCTGTGAGCAGCTTTGCAGCAGCTCTTACAGGGAGTGATGCTGGATGTCACCATTTCCTTGAAGATCCCAAATTTCAAGCAGGGAAACAGTGCTGTGGCCCAGGATAACAAAAGAAAGTGTTGAAGCCCAAATGATGGCTTGACTCTGCAACTTTATATTGTATAGGCATGAATGCTTTGCACATTCACCTTGGGAAAAACACTTGTTTTGTGGAGAACACTGTGTCCCCAAACAGCCAGATAGAGCCACTGAAGGGAGTGTTTGAGGCTGTGCTGTCACAAATTGGAAGAACAGTTATCAGTGAAGGGGAGGTTGGAGGATGTCAAAGCTTCCCATTTGTGCCCAGCAGCTGTTGAMATTTTTGAAGTGTTGAGTGCAATCAGATATGGTTAAGAAGACAAGGAAGTATTTTTCTTAAAGAGTCTCAAAGCTGCAACAACAGTTCAGGGAACTTTGAGATCTTAGTCTTTAAATTGGTCTGAGGAAAAAATGTATGTATTATATATGTATGCTTGAGAGGAAGTGCAGCTGAGCAGGAGTTCTGTCATTGCAGGACATGGAAATCTGTGAGTGTGGAGGGAGGGCCTGGGCTGTGTCWCACACTGGGGGATGTGGGCTCTGCTCTTCTCAGCCCATCATGTGTTCCTGGAGGCCAGGAGGAGGGTGGGGTGAAGCCTGAGTGGGTGTGTATTAACAGGACTTTAAATGTGTGAATCTCTCATCAGGTAATTAACAGTGTGAGGTAATAATTGCTTCTGAATTGTTACTTGAGAATCCCTTAAACATGTAGATTATCTGTCAAGTTAATGAATGTTCCATAATAGCTTTTCTATAGACTGCTAGGAGAAATCTGTAGTGGACAACTCCACAACTATTACTTGTGAAATAGCACAAGGACTTTGAAGAACTTCTTTAATACAGTTACTACAGTTTATTTGTCAATATGCTAAAACCAATAACGTCATAGTGTTCAAAAGTACAGATCCTTGCAGTTTAAGCTTTTAGTAAGTGTCACCTTGAATCTGTTTTTTACACTGAAAACATTGTTTATGTATTTGACAAGAAGTTTCTCATAAATGGTTACTCAGTGAATTCCTGATGTTAGCTCTAAGRCTTTGATCCCAGTGCTCAGATTGCACYTGAGCAAGGGTGCAGTGTTTACTAGAAAATTTATTTAATCTTAGAAAATATTCTGTGTTTTATGGCTTACATAGGCCAAGTAGTTGATGATCAAAGTGTCTGTCAGAATAATTGAGTACTAAATTTGGCTTCTAAAACAGATTGGTTTTAATGGACATATTTTTAGAAAAGTGCAGGGATTGGTGTTGGATCTGTTTCTGTCCCATTATTGTAATGGTGGTGTTACTGCTGGCTTTACTAACCAGCTGATTTATGGTAGTCCTCAGMTGATTCTCTGGGGATTGCAGCTTGACAGTCTTTGATTTAATGCTACAAAGCAATATGTGATTTGAGTTGTGTTATCAAATCCTTCATGAATCTCTTAAATAAGTGAAGACTGGTATTACTCACCATTCACTGCTGCAGCTAATGATCTTTGTGGTGTGATTAAGGATTATTTCAATTCCCCACCCCCACCTATGTCTTTATAACTATTAATATTATGTGGTTTTTGGGGAAAGTTTGTAACTTCCCTTCACCCAGAAGTTCTGTTAATGAACTGTTGGAGAACAATCCACAAAACAGCAGATTACTGATTCTTAGATGGTATTTTTGATAGATTTCTTTCTCTGAAGTATAACAGGTGGTTCTGCTAGTCTGCATTGTTTTTAGGCTAGGACTGGTACAGTATAATTATATCACTGACATAACATTGGATACTGGCCACCTATTTCTTGCTGTGCTGGAGGGTAGGTTTTGTTTTAGAAGGTTTTGGTCATTATTATGCCTGCCTTTTGTTTTAGCCAGCTTGTAGTAGGGTTTGTTCCATAGTGTCCTCCTTCCATTCACCATCTGATAAGGTCACATGGCTTGTTTTATGGTGTTAAAATAAGTTTGTTGTGCCAGAGTCCCAACTTCAAGTGATTTGAAAACTGATATGGCCTCACCATCCTTGTAGGACAATTTAAGTTGTTTTGTAGGGTGAAGCACTCTGATTTCTTTTTCCCCCATGCAGTCTTGGCCCTAAGGATTCCAAAAAGCCTCTTTCATTGGTTTTGTTTTCTTTGCAGCTGGCATTAATCAAGATTGTTACCTTGTTTAGTCTAGGGAGAGGGAGCTGGTCAGTGTACAAACATCCCTGCTCTGGAGGTGCAGGAGGGTGTTCAGGGAAGGGCTGATATTTGTGAAACAAGCAGTCAGCAGAGCTGAGGTGTCCTCAGCTCAGTGCCCCACTTGCTCTCAAGTTGTTCTTCACAGCCTGTCAGAGCACAGCATGCAGTGTAGGTACATCTTAAAAAGCTTGGGACATACTGGTGTTGTCCCTGTGTTGATGTGATTCCTATTAAAACTGGCTGGATTTTCTATTGCTGCTTTAGTACAGTGCCCAGGTAATGTGGGATTGCTGTAAAGGAGTAAAATCTCAGGTAATTTTGCATTTAAATACCTATGTAATGATCTGTTCTGGGTTTTGTATCCCTTTCTGATGGCTTCATGTTTGCTGTGGGTAATGCATGTCTCTTTAAAACATGACACTGTGGTAATGTGTGGGACCACTGGAAATCACACCCAAGGTCTGGCCCTGGAAGAATTACCATGGGCACTCCCCTGTAAGGCCTGGTGACACTCTGGGATCCTGCCTGGGGACACTCTGGGATCCTGCCTGGGGACACTCTGGGATCCTGCCTGATGCCCAAATTCCCCTGGTTTCTCCTTTCCCTGTCAATCCCTGGGCTGTGGTGCCCCAGTGACAGCCCCGTGCTCCCCATGGCTCACTGACCTCACCTGTCCCTTGTACCCACCTGTGCCTCAGGGCCATGGGATGCCCAGAACCACACTTTAAGGAAAACCAGGGACATGTGAGCCCTGTTTTTGGATCTGGACTCCCTTCAGCACCTTGGAATAAACCTTGCTGGAATTTATCTGGGCTCAGAGCCTTCTGCCTCTCCCTGGCTGTGTTTGGGTGAGTTTGATTGCCCTACCTGATTCCCCTTTCCACTGCAGAGGCTGCTGGGGCCTGGCTCAAGGCTTTACTCTAAAAACCCCCACTGCTACAGTAATGTTCTTAATCTTGGGTTTCTTCCTTATTTTTCTGCATTCTCACTAGTAATAAAGATTCCAGTGTTCCATGCATGGTTCTGTCTCCATGGTAGTTGTACAAAAGGAGCCAAGTGTGGGACTTCTCCCTGAATTTTCTACTTAATAGCTTGCATTTCTGCCAATTGTATCTAGCTTTCTCCCCAGTAGAAATCCTCATAACTTTATCAAAATAATAAAGTAAATAAAAATATATTTCAATTAAAGGGAGAATTCCTGTTGAGGTACAAAGTCCCCACTTGAAATTCTCCAGAGTAAAAATGTCTCRCTTCCAGAATGATYCCACTGTTTGTGTTTGATATTGTGTATTGCTGTTTGTTTTGAAGCAGAAGTGTGTTCTGGGAGCTTCTAATGATCACTCCTTTTGTTTCAGACCCTGCTGCAGTATGCTGGCACTCGGGGTGCCTCGGAACATATTTTACCTTTTTTGGAAGTGTATCGAATCTCCATCCAAAGCTTTGCTAGTGCAAGACCTTACTTGACTACAGAATGTGAAGATGTTCTTTTGGTACTTGGCAGGCTTGTGCTGTAAGTTTTAAGTTGCTATAWTAATTTCTTTTTGTTTTTGAAAGAACAACACTTTATAAATTAATGGGCAAGCTGTTGAAATGGTTTGTTGCTTAATTTGACAACTGTATTTGTAATTCATCTAGTAARTATCTTTAGTACATTTTTAATCATACCACAAAAATGTGTTTGAGCATTTAATTCATGTGGACAAGTTCTAAGGCTTTGTTGTTCTGTATTWGGATAATCATGTAGGTTTTGGGAGGGTTCTGTTCTTTCTTAAAACATTCTGCAAGTTATTTTCTGTAGAAGTTTAGTGTAATATTCATGCAGAAGCTTCACTATTGGGCTTTCAGGGATGGGTTAATAAACCTGTATCAGTTACTCTGCAGTTGCAGCTTTGTGTGTCCTGTCCCCTTTAGTGCAGGGACATCCTGAGTATGTCCCTGGCTGAGAAAGACAAGCTGATTTGTGTTCATGGCAGTCTGAGTTGTGCTRTAAGGTTGTAAAGCAGACCAGACATGACTTAAAGTCATTCCAGCAATTCCTGGAACAGAATAGAGAACCATTTTACAGTCCAGCTGAGTTGGGATAACTTGTAATTCCTCAAAGTCTGGTAAGTGCAGAGCAGCTTTTTGTGATTGAGGAGTGAAGTCTGAGGGTTTTCATGTGCCCTGGTGTATAATCATATAACCTGAGAACAGAAGGTGAAGTGCTGGTCATTCCTGGCTGGTGAGGTTTCATCTGAGGAGGGAGGCTGAAGATCTAGAACCTTGAATCTGAAGATCAGCATAGAATAAAAGTGATTCTGTGACAGTTTTGGGGTTTTTATTGTTATCAGTCTCTTGTTTTGTGATCTGAACTCAGGTGTTCTCTTTAAGATGGACTTTAGCAGTGAACTCCTTGGTCAAATGCTTTATTTTCTGATGGACTGACAGTATAAATTGCAATAAAAACTCAGAATCAGATTATCTCCAAATGATGCCTTGAATTWTTTTCTTTTTATTGTGAGAAATATGTGAACTAGAAGTGGTTTGGGGTTTTTTGAAAACATGTGAAATCAGGAGAAGTGTGTCTTAGGAAACCCAAGACTTTAACTGCTAAAYCATTTACCTGGTACAGGATACACATTTTTGGCAAAATATCTTCATTGCTATTGCAGACTGTCCCCTTAAGGATAGAGTATTATTGTTTTATTTATTTATGTATTATTCATCATACTATCATTATTTAGCTTGTGTATTTTGTTGTTTCCTACTTATGTAATTTTAAAAGTTTGTCTTTTAGWGTCTGTTTGCAGTATTGCAATAGTTGGAGTATTTTCTGTTAGATATGTTGGGGTGTAAATCCCAGTTCTGTATCAAAATTGTTTTTCTCTTGTTGAGRAATACCAGAATATTCTGTTTTTGCTAATATAGTTTTTTCCAGYTTTCACCATGAGGAGTTTGTTGTAGGTTGTATATTCAGAAAACCTTGTGTTCCAGGACAATAGAAAAGCTGACTTGCTGCAATCTCCTCTTTCTTATAATGATTACATTTGAAAGGAATCTAAAGAATGAGAAACACAAAGAGGTGGAAGATAGGGTGAGGTAAATGGCATACCTGAATTAACTCTCCCACAGTTCTTCTTTTTCATAAGTTTCCAAGGGAGTGAGAGAGAAGTTAGAGCAGGGAATTAAAGATAAAAGTTGAGGTTCCATGAGGGAGTTAGTTAGGGACACAAAAACATACTGTTCCCATGTAATTGGGATTTTGGGGGGACAGCTGGGTTAGCACAGCTGTCATACACACTGTGTTTAGATCAAACCTTGATTGGAAGTGGAATGAGCAAATCTGCTGTTTCAAAGCCAGAGATGTTTTACTTCCTATTGAAATCCTCCTTCCCTTCCAACATTCCTCYTGGAGAGGAGGAAAAGAACTTCCTCCTCCTCTCTTCCTTCTCAGCAAGGTGAGCCGGTAACAGCAGAATTCAGTGTACAGTGCTCTTCCCTGCTGAGGTGCTTTGTGCCTGCCCAGGGCAGCTGTGGGATGTGGGGATGTGCCTCCCATCAGGAACACGATGCCCATGCAGTGTGAGGTCTTGTTGGTCCTCTGGCCAACCTTAGGAAACAAAAAGCAAGCTTGGAGTGGTTGCTGTTGTAGATTGCAGAAGTGACAAAGGATTGCAGGTGTGTGTAGAAACAGGAATGTTCTTTTTGGCCATGACTTAGCTGCTTTGTTCCAGTGGAACTGGGGCAGGTTAYTGTCACAGCCCCAAAGCACAGGGCACTCCCCTCACCCCCCAGTGTCACTATTTCATGGAAGAATTAATGAGGAATTAGCAATATCAGAGATGTCTGTCCCTGACTGCTGGCTGTCCTTGTGAACCTCAGAGACCCTTGAAGCTGGTTATTCACTCARGCTTCTGTGAGTGCTTTATTTCTGAAGCTGCTGTTAGGGGGAAGGTGTCATGTTATCATCAGTATAAAATTTTTACTTCCATCTGAAGATGATTTATATCATTCTAAGATTAATAGATTAAAAAAAGAAGGAATATTTGCTCATAAGTCACATTGTGTTTGCCAGTAACTRAGATTTGACTGCTTTGCACTTTCTCCTGTGTGCTCTGGTGAACTGAGAGGGAATTTACACTTCTGTAACTTTGAGAAGTTTGGGTTTTTTCCAACCATACAGAGTGAGAGGAGAGTTGAATGCCCTCTGTATTGAAGCAATGAGGTCTGCTCAGCCTGGAGCCCTGTGTCACCTCTGGGTTGTACCCATGGAATGTGACAGAAGCTGCTGCCAGGAGGATTTGTCCTTCCCACACTGAGAGCAGGCACAGGGACACTGAGCTGTCACAAAGCCCTTCTCACCTCATCCCTGCTGCACTGGGGTTCCCCAGCTTGCATTTACCACTCTGCTGTCCATCACTGAGCTCATTCAACTCTTAATGAGCACAGGATCAACCCTGGCAACAAGTGAATGGTTGCTGCTGGCAATCCAATGTCTAATGAGTCATCTTTGTGTCTCTGAGAAGGATAGGATAGGAAAAGTGTTCTAACAGAGTCTAAAGATGAACAGGGTTCTGAAAGGTTTTAAAATTTAATTWAAAAAATTCTGTGAATGAGGTATAAAGTGATTACAGAAAAATTGTATGCAAATAATATGTTGAATTTTCCWTAGAGTTATTGGTCCCAAAATAAAGAAATTTATATCTAAGACACCTTTTCTTAAAAGATATTTTGAAGCYGAGTGTTTCAAATTAATAATAATTTTTCTAATGTAAACATTCAAGCACCCATTACAGTTTATTTGCAAAAATTGTGATTGAGGTTTGGAATTGAGTTTTGTGTAGGTAGGCACTGTGGTGGTACTGGCAGAGTAGGGTTAGAAAGGCTGCATTTCATGGCATGATTGTGCTATTTTGATTTGTGACCTGGCCACAACATGTAAACTCCATTTAGCTGCATTACAGTAAAGAGGGAAATCAGATTTCAGGGTGTGTTTTAAAGTGTTGTATAATAAGAACCAAAAGAAAGAATGAATCTAAACCCTGTGTTGTCCCCCTTGGCAGTAGGGAAGTTTTCATGCACCTGTGTGTTTGAATCAATTCTTACAAAAAAACTCAGTTAATTGACTTATAATTCTAATTAGTTTTCTGCCAAGGAAATAGTGATTATTATGAATATCCTGGATATGAGTTTTAAAATTGTGCTCTAAGTTGTTTTATGTGGTGGCTCGTATATCTGAAGCTCCAGATTTCTTGTGGAGTGACTTCCAGACCAGAGTGCTCTGTGTTGGGATCCTGAGGAGGACTTGAACACTTGCAGTAAAATAACTTTTGCCTTTTGGTTCAGATCAGTTCTGTGTTACTACAGCAGACTTCAGATCAGTCCTGTGTTACTGGACATAATTTATAATTTATTTTAATTTATGCCTCTTGTCTTCCTAGACTTTCTTACTCTGTATACACAATATTTTGAAAATGTAATTGCAGATGTTTTCACTGTCCAAGTAGCAACTTAATGTTTAAGTTTAGAAAATGGATGTTTAAAAGCTTGCTTTGTCATTTTGTTCAAGTCTGTTATATTTACATAACCAGTAACATATATATGAAAAAGAAATGCTCTAGAAAAAGTAATTCCAGGAGTTGAAAGTGGACATWGGTAGGAAAGTGAAGTGTGGATCAAAAGACTTTACAAAAGCACAATGACTGTGAAGTTTGCAAATCTGTTACTGGGTGTGAGTCTGTGTGACAGGGATGAAAACTGAGCACATACCTAGGGATTTTCCTGCTTGGCTGGTTTGTTGTTGGTTTTTTGTTTGGGGKTTTTTGKTGGTTTTCTTGTTGTTTTGTTGGKGTTTTTRTGTTAAAATAGAGTTCAGGTGTTTTGTAAAGTTGGTTTTGATGATGTATTAGCAACTACCTGAGTCTAAACATTTGGGCTGGTGTAATAACTTGTACTGCCAAGCTGGAGCACAAAGCAAAACAAAATCCTGATTATTTTATTCGATTGAGACCTGTGACAGTTGGAATATCTGGTGGTGCTGTTGGCAGCTTTCTCACCATCAGCAGTGTCTCATGCCTAATGGTGGGAATAAAGATAAAATGAGTGGTGAAAGCTGTTGTATTTTCTGCCAATCTAACAAAAGTGCTTAGAATTTTTCACAGCAACCTCTGTTTCAAGGAATCAGGRTGGGGAGTGAACTCAAATGTATGAAATGTGAAAGGAATGGCCAGAAACTCATTCAATATTCACCCATTAGGTCTTGTTGGTGTATATGACTGCTGAATGTGGCTAAAAAACTGAGTAGGTATAGCATTGGTAACTGTTCAATGCATTTATCAGAAGCCAGGAGGAACATGGGCATTCTTTTAGAGTCCTTAGCAAATCTGAAACTTGTGTTTGCTTTATGGTCATCTCTTCCTTTTGTACTTCCCTCAGCTCAGTTCTTCTGTCTGTCTATCATAASACTGAATGTGTTGCCCTGTCATTCTTCTATTCAATATTTGAGAGAGGATGTTCTGAAGAAAAAGCAGCAAGAGTTGAAACTGTGTAACAGTGCAGATGTAGCTTATAGCAGTGATTCAGTGCTTTTTTATAGGTGGTGTCCTAGATAAGTTTTCTTTCCTTATTTTGTCACAATTTATGAAAACACTTCTGCTGTGTGTCAGCCTGTGACTCTCCAGGCAGAGTGTCCTGGTTAACACTTTTAGTTTGGTGAGGTGTMATTGTTCTGAGGGGTTTTAGGCAATCCATGTGTTCATCCCAGGCTGGACAGCTCCTGTTGGAGAGCCAGGCAGGCAGCAGTCCTGCCATGGCAGGTTGTACTTTGTGCTCTGGCTATTGCAGTGCTCCCCCAGTTGGTATCAAAGGCTCATGGGGTGTTTCCAGGTGCTGATGCTCCTCCTGACATACCTGGTCCAGATCCATTTTTATGCTCATGCAYGTGTCTTCTGTCAAGAAACCTTCTTAGGTTTTAGTCTTCTGTTGAAATGTTGAGTTAGRTGAAGCTGCCTTTCATTCTCCCTCCAGGCAGACCATGCTGGACTCCAGTGAGCTTTATTTAGATTGATTATTATTCTCTTTTGAGAAGAAATAACAGAATTCTGTGATTCTGTTCCTGAGCCACATGGAATGGACTGTGTTGTATGATCAGAGTAGCTACAATCTTAAATTAGAGAGATTGTGAGTAGTAAGAAGGAGCATTGTTTCCATATGATGAATAATGCCTGATTTATTGGCTGTTTCCAGGCCTTTAATTGATTTGCACAATCTAACATGTTCCAGTGTAACTGTCATTGCTTWTCTGAATACTGAGTAGTGTGTGCCAGAAATGTTATTTAATGTAATAGAGAATGTGTTCAGGTAGCTTGTTTACTTGCCTTTTGCTTTTCCAGGAGTTGTTTTGAGCTACTGCTTTCAATTCCTGAAAGTGAATTGCCACATGAGGTGTGGTTAGGATTCCATCAATCCATCCAGGTAAGTGTTCTGAATTTCTTTTTTGCAATTTACATATTAAAAAAGAAAAAAATAAAAAGCTGCAGTTGTATTCCTCCTCTTCTCCCCTTCCCTTGAATTCCACTTGTCCTGCAYTGCTGTTACCTAGGCAGCAAGAATTTCTGAGCAGCAAAAGTCTGACTGCAGCAACCATATTGGGAGTCTAAGGCACAACAGCATATTTATAACCACACTGTTGGTGGCAACTTAAGCAAGAGAACCTTAGTAAGCCTTGATCAGATGATTTGTATGAGACAGACTGAGTTAAATGAAGTGATTTAGCAGCTCTGAAGCWTTGCTTTGATGATAAAAGAGCTTTTGTGGAGCTCTGAGAGGCAGGTCAGTGTCTGTGCCTGATTTGAGAGGGATGGAAGCAGCAGGACAGGTCTTTAGTCCAGGTGATTCTTAGAAGTGTTTCTTTATGGGTGGTGCTGAAATAAGCTCACATTCCTACACCCAGATCAAGGTGGGTAATGTAGGCTGTGCAGAAGAGGAGCTGTTTCTGGGTTTTAGTCTGGAGGCAGTTCCTAGCTGTCTGCAGGAGCTGGTGTTCCTCRTGGAGCTGGCAGACAGGAGTGGCATTGCTGTATTCACACTGATGGGCCCTCCCAGCACCAGGCACTGCCTGTTCTGGCTTTAACTGTGATCAGGGCAGTTGGAAGCTAATCTCAGTTACAAGTTACTGAAGTGAAGGCCTTGGCAGGAAATAGCTGGAAGTGAACTTAGACCTTGGCAGCTGTCTTTATTGCAAGACCTTATACCCCTTTGGGGATTTGCTCAGTCCCTGAGGCTTGGCTACTGCTGCAGTAGCTCTGGAGGTGCCAGTGCTGAGCTTCTGCTTTTGTTTTCCCTGCAGTCAAGGAAACAGGAGGTGGGAAATTTTTTCAGTAGACTGAAGATGAATAAGCCTGTCATTTTAAACTGAGAGAAGCAGTCTAGCAGAGCTAGCAGTGGAAGGGACTGAGATGGTCTGTGCTTGAGTGACTCCAGGTGTAGAGAAACCTCCTTTTCCTGAAATACCATGGAGTATTTATTATCATGGGAACCCTAGAAACAGCTGGGTGTGGCAAAGTACTTGGTAACAGAAAGAAATGCAGCAATTGAAATCTTATGGCTTAGTGGTGACAAGGATCTGTCCTTTATTGTGAGTGCATAGGTCCTGTGACTCCCTCAGTGATTGTAACACAGCACAATGGACATGGCAGCACTCCAGAGCCAGGTTTGAAGGTGGAGCTGCTCGTTTTGACAATGCCCAGGTGTGCTGTGTGTTTGGCTCTTGGCTGGGCCTGTGCTCCCAACTCCTTCATTTGTGGGGATGCCACAGATAAAAGTGGTCAGGCACAGTTTTTCATCTTTTATGAAGGGCTGGTGCAAGACATTGAAACTTGGTGTTTTCAGAGTAGCTCTTCTTTAATTTACTCATACAGCCATTGAGGGTAAGGAGGAGTGAACCAGGATCACAGAGTACCAGGCTGAAGGACCTCAAGGATCATCTGATCCAACCTTTCTTGGCCACAGGCAGGGTCTAGACAAGACAGCCCATCACCCTGCCCAGCCAAATCTTTATATTGTCCAACACTGGAGAATGCACCACTTCCCTGGGGAGATTATCCCAGTGGCTGAATCCTCTCATTATGAAAACAGAATTTCCCCAGGAGTAACTTGTACCCATTACCTTTGTCTTTTCCATGTGAGTTCTTGTGAAAAGAGAGCATCCATCAATTTTTTTTTTTATAGCTACCCATTAAACACTGGAGGATGGTGATAAGGTCTCCACTAARCCTTGTGATCTTATCTTACACTAAAAGGCAAATATGTTTGTTACTGGAATGGCCTAGACCTGAAACAAGATGTTCTGTCATATTCAGAATATGGGAGTGTTTTTTTCATTATAGCAGAGTTACAATGCAGCTCTAAAAGTTGCTAGCTTTTAACTGGAGGGATCTGCAAGGAGAATTCTTGTTACCAAGTTGAGTAATTTCTGTGATGTAACAAATCTCTGTATTTCTAGGATTTTGAAACAARTGATCAAACATTGATACTTTGTTAATAGTGAACAGTTTTTTAGTCCAGTGAGATGGCTCTGTTTATGCTGGATGTGTTGGAAGGGAGCTGTTAAATTCCAGTGGTAGAAGGGTGTGGTGTCCCCCTCTAAAGAGGGCTGGAGCATCCAAGATTTACAAATCCTTGCAGCCTTAATCTACAGAAGTCAGAGGWTGCACAAAAACTCACAAAGTTTTATTATAAATCACCTGCTTGGCATGGAAATTGGTGTGTCAGTGCTTGACCTGCTATGTAGGCACACAGTAGGGAGGTGGATAAAAGGGTAAGGTAAGAAGGAAGAGAACCAGAGAGAAAAAGGGATCACCAGCCCTGGCTCCAGTGCTGATGGGATGTCCAGGATCCTGGAGCTACCACCCAGGCTCATTGGGGGTACCATTTTATAAATAGGTTTTCCTGCCCTGAAGACAAATTTCTCACTTTGTACACAAATCAGCTGCACAGTCATGTGCAGTCCAGTTTTTCAGACCCTCTGAAAATGGGTCAGAGGGCTTTGGGGGTCTTGGGTGGTCTTGATCCCCCTGCTGCCATCCATCCCCACTCCTCAGCCTCATTCCTGAACTTGTACTGTGTTGTGCTCATCTCCAGGAACAATAAGCAGGATGTTTTTTCACAGAAGAGTGCTGCCCTCCATCCACATGGCCCCTTCTCCAGCCACATTTTGTTCTTTCTCCCAGTGTGTTGTTACCAACAGTCCTTGGTTATCACCAACAATCCTTGTGTGTTATCACCAGCAATCCTTGGCTGGGTCCTCAGCATCTCTGTCAGTGTTTCAGACATACACATGGGCCCTTTTCTTCTGGGGTTCTGCAAAGGGTGGCACAAGCTCAGATCTCTCATGTCAGCTTTTAGAACTAAGGGAAAATTCAGGATGTGCTGCTGCCAGGAGTAGTAATATATATTTGGTTTTTGTAGTGACTTTTTGAAGCTACAGCTTTCAAGTTTAGCACTCACCTAATGCTCCTCATAGTTCAGAACTGAACTCATTAAACATGGTGGCATTCTGAGAACTTGCTGAGGAGCTTTGTGGACTTCTACAAACAGGTGTTTGTAATAAGATGTTGAAATAGCTCCCTGGCAGGAGTTTGAGAAGGAGAAGGCTTGTATCCTGCCTTGGAGTACAGCAGGAACTCACTTGTTACCACAGAAGGAACATGTAAGTCATATGAAGAGCAGTAGAGACCTTCAGACAGCAGTCACTTGTAGGCTTAAAGCCTGTGTGTGGCTGTGCTGATGTGCAGCTCTCCAGGAAATCCAGCAGGAAARCACCACAGATTATTGTGTTAGCACATGCCCAGGACTGATGGAGATAAATGTGCTTATTGCTTCCCTAACAAAACAGACAAGTGTGGCTTCASAGGGCTGTAACTCCTGATATGGGAGGTGTTTTCCAGATCTGCCTGTAGTAGTTGTAACAATCTATGTGGGTAATGGGAGTCAGTGAAACTRCAAATAAATTTTCATCCCAGGAATGTGAAAGCTGAGTGAGGGCTTGCATTTCAAGGTGTAGGGACTGTCCTAGACCTGAAAGTGGAGTGTCTCTGATGTCCAGCTTATATACAAAATGCTGCCAAAATCTTTATCTGGTATCCTGAATAACAGCAGTTATGTCCTGCAGTCACCCATTTCCTCATCCCTAAGCAAGACCAGAGGCAGCTTGAGCAAAATGACAACAAGATGTGAGATTGTGTGGCAGGAGTCTCAGCATGGATTTATTCAGTGGCAGCAAGCAGAAAGGTGCAGACACAAGTGGGGAAATGCTGTAAAATGAGTGAAAGGATTGGGGCAGAATTACAGCAGGGCTCTTGATACAACTCTGTTAATCTGGGGGAGGGACTCAGTGCAGAAGTACTGTGTGCATTGATATGATCTAGTCAGGTAAAGAAAGTAAAACAGTGCATTCAGAGATGTCTTTAGCTGGAGTAGAGATGTGTTGTTCTGGGTATTGAACATGGGTTGTGGAACAGGGTTCCCTTACAAAGAGCATCAGTGATTTATTTAGAAAAACTGTGAGTTGAGGGTGAGCATAGGCCAGACAGTTTTGTGAAGCTGTAGCAGATGCTGATCACTCTAAACTGCCAGGACTGAACAATCCTGATGTCTTCAGYAAACTGTTCCAAGGCTTGTCTTTTCTTCTGAACTTTGTCCATAGGCTCTTGCTGTATTATTCTATCCTGGCTTCATCCAGAATGGAATGTTTCCTGTCCTGCTCTTTAGAACCTGTTTATGGTGTTATCCTAACTTATGTAAACATTGCATTAAGTTTCTTCAAAGACTTTTGATGTATTCATAAGAGATTTTTGCATATATTCCCATGAATATTAGCTTTATGTCCTTCAGCAGGTCCAGTATGGTTCAGCTGAGCACTGTAGTGGAAGAGAGTGTACTGACAGAGTTAATTACTTGTGCTACACATGCTGGTGAATTTTGTGTTTGGTATTTTGGTATGGATACCCTGAATCTCAAACACAGTGCTGGCTCAGCAAATGGGTTTGCTTGTATCWAAAGCCCCTTCTCCCCTTCTTAGGTCCTTCCAGCCCATAATACAGAGGTGCTGGAATGTGATTGATCCCCAGAGTTGGGCTGGGCTCTGCTGGCTCTGTACTGCATCCTGGAGCCCTCAGATTAGGGAACAGTTGCTCTTGGGAAGACATTGTTTGTATTGGATGTCTGGATCATTGAATGTCATAATCTGAGGGACAGGGGTGTTTTCAGCACCTCACCTTTGTCCAGGTTGTATGATTGTTTTGTCAGCCCTGTCATTGCAGCAGTGATGGCAGATGAGTGGGCTGCTCTGGCTCTTTCTGAGGCTGTGGCTTTTTGCTCCTCAGTGCTTTGTTTGATAGTTCCACCCCTTTCCAGGGCATAACACCTGTGCTGAGTGCCTTTGCAGAGCTCAGGAAAGCTCATCCAATTCAGTCTTCAGTCTTGAACACACAGGCTCTTAAATGCTGATGGTTTTTTGGAGGTAGTCTTTGACCTGATCTACACTTGAGACTGAGAGAGGTTCATGTATCATCAGTGTGAGGGAAGAGAATGCATCCTGGATGCTCTGGCAACCTGTTGTGTGACAGGTAGTTAGGAAAGGCCTAAAGTAGGGGTTGTTAAAATAGATTTTTTTTAGATAAAATGCAGTCTCTTTTCTACCTGCACACCTGTAGCTGTTTTCTTAATCACCCTCAAGRCTGAAGATTAAATATAATACACATACACTTCCCATAGGAAGTAACTGCCAGTTACAGGATCTGGGCTGTGGTTGGGTGTTTGGATGCAAATTTAGATCAGTTTGTTGTTTTCCAGTGAAGCTGTCCTGAGACTACAACTTGAGCATCTTTTGGCAGCAGCACTGTGTGTCATTCATCTGGCTGGTTCTRTGCCATTTAGCTCAGTGTAAAGTGGAGAATTGCTCATGCTTTGCTTTTAAAAAGCACAGCAAAACAAGAGAAAAATCCACTTCCCTGAGGGTCTTTGTGGTGGGATTTGTTCACTGTTCCAGCTTGCACTGGAAGCAGAGACCTGGGAGGAGGAACAGCTGTGTGAGCCTGAGGATTGCCTAAGTGATTCTCAAATGCTTAAACCCAGCCTGGAACCTTTCTGTGTCCATCTCTCAGTGCTGTTAGCCAAGAGCAGTTGGAGTTCTGGGAAGAGCATGTAGAGTCCCTTGCATCTTTAGGGTCCAGCTGTGACACTCCAAAGTTACTTTTAACCTTGTGAGCAGCATTTCAGGYTCAAGATGAGAAATCAGTCATTGCAAGAATCCTGCTTGGCCATCTTTGCATCTGCCAATTATCAACACCTGATTTTTGAGGTGATCTTACCAATACCTCACTCACTAGTTTTACTTCCTTTATAATCATTTTTAGAAGTAGTGTGGTCTGTAATGATTTCAGTTAGCAGGTTGCCATGAGCTACAGTTGGAACACAGTTACAACACTTACCTAAAAATAAAATYAGCTTTGGGGCTGTATCTGCAGAAAATCTTTGGTACTGCTAAGGAAGATGAGATTGTTGAAGTTACCAAAACTGTTKCATTCAGCTATGAGACTTCTGATTTTATGGTCCTTAGAAGGTGGAAATCTGCACTRAAGTTCTGCATTTGGAAAGAACTAATGTGTGGGTTTTTTGCTCACTTCTGATGGTGATTTGGTTTTTTTCTTGCAGTCAGAAAAATACTCATGTAGGGCAGAAGCATCTCCCAAAGTGTGGGTTCTGACACAGGTTTCAGTGTGCTGTCTGACATGGTTTGAAATGTCAGTGTGTTGAATTTGCAGCTCTCTGAAGGTTTCTGTTGTGGCAGARTTTGCTGGAAGAAAGCTCAGTTACCTGATCCACCTCTTCACTCAGAGTGAGAGGATTTTCTGAAATCAGGTTTCTTGGGGTCCTGCCCCACCAAATAAGAAATGGAAATTCCTTTAAGGRATAGAAAATGCACAAACTTTCATGAGTCCTTTCAAAACGAGTGTTTGCATATGGAAACACTTCCTGCACACACACACAGAATTTCCTTTCATGTGACTCCCTCACCAGACAGCTCCAGCTGCCTTCTGACAATGCACTGAAGATAAAGGCAGCCCTAAGATTTTCCTTTTCACCCTCTCTTCTGCAGGTGATGGGCTTTGCTGGATGTGCATCACTRTGGCAAATGAATTGTACAGCACAGTTGCAAACCAGGTGTTGTACTGCAGTGGCATTTCAAAAGGGTTTCCCTTCAGGAACCTCTTGGTTGTGCTCTGTTTGAGGCTGTTCAGCACAGCTGGCCTTGTTTGCAGTAAGGGCTCACTGCTGACCTACACTGAAATTACAGATCCTGGAGCCCTGTGGTGCCAAACTGGAACTTGGCCAGCTGGTCCCCAGCCTGTTGTGATACCTGGGGCTGTACCTGTGCAGCACTTCCATTTGTGCAGCACTTCCATCTGCCTGTGCTGAGCTTCACTGAATCCTGTCAGTGATGTTCTGCTGCCTGTTGAATGGCTGCCTGCCCAGCAGTGTCAGCTGCTCCCCTGGTTCTCTATAACCTGTGGGCTGACAGATAATGAATGTGCTTTATCCCATCAGTCAGACAATCAACGTGTTAAAAGTACAAAATACCTGAGAAGTGCTGCTGGGAGACAGCTGTCAGTTGGGTTCTGTGCAGTTTGTCACAAGCCTTTTAAATCTGGCTATTGAGCTGGGTTTTTAATGTGTATTTTGTCCACTTTTCTTTATTTTAACAATTTTATTTTCAAGGTACTATGGGAGATTGTCAGAAGCCTTGCCAAGTGTGACTAATGTARCTTGTTACCACAGAAAGTGGTCAGATTACTGGGTGTAGTTTCCAGGAGAGTTTGTCCCATGTTCTTTCTGGGCTCAGGCTGTGATGAGTGGCCTGTAGTTCCCCAGGGTTTTTTACTCTTGGTGATTTCTGAAGTCACTAGAAACCTTTCTCTGGTGACTGTGACCTTACAGAGCTTAGTACAGGACTTGCAGTGACCTCTATAATCACCATGGACACCCTTGGCTTGTGTTTGATTCCAAGGAAGCTGATGTGACTGAGATCTCCTCTCTCATGCTGATTGATGCCTCCTCCCCACCTCCAGCTCTGCCACTGGTGACAGGGACCAGGAAGGCCAGAGTGCAGGCTTTGRCAGGAAAGCTTGAGGCAAACTTACAGAGCCTCTCCAGTGTCTTCTGGTACTCAGTGTCCTGTTGAGCTGTTCTCAAGCTTTCCTGGGTCTTTCTGTTCTGTGAGAAAAGCCAGAGACTCCCATGTGTCTGTCAGCTTGGCCCCTAGAGCCTTGTGTTTCCTGGGATTTGTGGCCAGGTGTGCAGCAGCAAGTGAGGATAGTCTGGGAACAAGCCTTGACAGCTTCTCTGCCAGATCCCACATCCAAGTTCCTGTCAAGCACCTTGGGAGACACRGAGGCTCATGAGCAGCTGGGAATGCTTAGAAAGGACTTTGCAATGACAACTGATAGCTTGCTTTGTTTCCTTTCTCCTTTCCTCTCTGGCCTGTTGCAGTAAAGGCTGGAAATCCTGTTTRTATAAAGGTGACTTATTATTTAAAGGACTTTAAATAATGTTACTTTAATGTCATGACTAGTGTAGGATGAGCCTGGCTATGGAGTACAGTAACACCCATTTCTAGCATCAGGGGTACATTTGGCACTCCCTTACACAGAAACACTGAATATGCTCTACTTTTTCTTGACATCCCCATGCTGCTTCTGAGATCTGCAGATCCTTACCACCTTGTGCTGCAGGACACCACCCAGAGTTCCTGCTCTCCCTCCAAAATTCCACAGTTCATGTGTGCTACCTGAGCAAGCAGTGAGTTGTCTGCYATCATGAGCTTCAGGAGATTGTTTACATCTTTTTGTGGTCCCCTTTGAATTGTTGGATGTTCTCTGGTATTTGCTGGGAATGATTTTCTTCTAACCTTGCCTGTGTTCTCAGCTGAGTGAAAGAATGCCCCAAAGTGATGCACAGGCTCTCTGATGAGGTTCATACACATCGTTTCCTAATGCAGACACTGACAGACTGTCCAGAGAACAWATGGATCTGTATAAACTTGTCACTGTCATGGACTTCAGTGGTGCTCTGATACTTGAGTTTATTCCATACACAATATGCTGTGTATGCTTGGAGCACACACATGTCATCAGGAAAGAAAAAACCCTGTGATGGCTGTGCTTCACTCCAATTTAGGATTTACTCAGTRCCATATCTGATAGGATGGTTTCATAGGTGTTCAAGAGGAGTCCTTCAAGGAACTTTGGAGAGTTGTGCATCAATCTAAGTGAACCCTTTACTGTAAGAATGTAATTTTCCTATAATGGTTCTTTTTCTGTGAATAAAGCCTCACTCCTTAGTGGGGAGRTGCTTTGCCCAAGTTAAAATTCAAGTTCTCTTATGCAGAGATCTGTGCAGCACAGTTTGCTGCAGTGTTAGAAAGGAAATATTGTTGTATCCAAATAGTGAAGATGGTCTGAAATTACATCAGGTATTGAACATCAGTATTTATTAAAAGACATCTAATCATTAAATGCAAAGCTTGCCTTTACTGTGAATGGTTTGTGGGGAAAATCTTGATCATTTTCATAGCAGATTGCCTTGATTATAGAAGATAACTCATGTATTTAAACATATCTTGTGTATTGCACTGTGCAAAGCAGTTCATTAGTGCCTTTTGCTAGCCCATAATACAAAGTTCTTTGGTTATCTCATATTTGTAGTGGTCATTGTTGTAGTTTCATTTAATTCTGATAATTCAGAACACAGAATGGATTCCAGTATATCTAAAGGAAACAACAGAGGCTGTGAGAAGCAAGGCTGATGTTAAAGGTTGTGTTAAAAATACAGCTTGAAACAGCTCAGCAGAACTGGGGGGCATTGCCACATATTGAACTTAAAATCTGCTGTGATAAACATTTTTACTGRAGGTGTAGCCACAAATTGCTTACATTTGGCTTTATCTGTCAGCATTAGGAAATTCTGAAAGGTGATATTTTAGTTCTTTCAGTTCAAGTCACCCTTACATCTGTTTTTCTACTAGAACATGAAATGCCTGGAATTTGTTTCAAGTTGCTTTTCTTTTCTGTGTTAGACTCTAGATTTCTCCCATGTGTAATGCCTTATTTTAATCCCTCCTTTGTTCCTCAGATTTCCAGCATTCAAAGCAGCAGGGCCCTGATCACTCTGAGCAGTGTGATCTATATCTGTAGGGGTTTTGTGGGTGAGCTTCAGCTGCTGATTGTGGGGACTCTGTGGGTCAGGCTTCACTCACTGCATCAAATCTGCTGGCAGCAGAAATGCCCAGATCTCAGAGCCAATGCACTGGACATGGATTAGTTTCTAAAAAAATTGCATCTTCATTTCCAGTAGAAGGATGTTTTCATCTTAATGATGAAATCTCCCATGGCAATCTTCAGCCAGTGCCTGGTGGCTTTCAGGATTCTCAGAGTGAATGGGCTGGCTCCTCTTTAGTGTTAACATTAAATGTATAATTTTAGACTCTTACCATTTGGTTACTCATTTTCAAAACTATTTAGTCTTTCTTCTGAGTTTTTCAGGAGCATTATATGCTTTSATACAAAATCATCCTTTGTCTTTTATACAATCCTTGTGATTTTTTATATACACATGTACATGGAGAACCATAGAAATTGCACAGTAGGCTTTTTGATTTAAGCCATTTCAGTCAACTCCACGGTCTGACATTGGAAAGTTTTGCAGTAGGATTAGAGAAGTGAAAGGACATTGGAGTRTTAAAATCCCAATGCAAACTTGTCAAAGCAGTAATGACTGAGAGGAATAGTGTGAAAATATTAGAATGTAGTCAAATATTAGGTTAGATAATGTAAAATTACATTGGCTTAATTTTTAGCTAAGACTTTTAATGTTTTTTGGTTTTTTTTTTTTTTACATTTTATAGGATTCACATGATGCTTTACTGGAATTTGGGAATAACAACCTCCAAATATTGGTGGATATCACAAGGGAAGGGGTATGGAAAAATCCAGTTCTTCTTAAAATTCTATCCCAGCAACCAGTAGAAACTGAGGAAGGTAAGAGTGTGTTTTTAGAGCTGATGTGTGGTTGTTCAGAAATTCCTTGGGGCAGTTTTGGTGGGTGGGTAAGCAGTGATGTGAAGACAGAAGATAGTTGCATTTTAAATTGTATTGTGCAGTAGTATTCTCATGTTGTTAAATAATATTTATTATGAAATTGTCTCACTGGCATTTTGAATAATGTGTCCAACTGTACAACCAATGCACCTCTGCTTGGACTGTACCATCCATCAGTTTGAATATTTTGAAACTCCACTTTTAAAAAGAATTATTTCTTTTTCTGTGATAAAAATACAGAAATGATTCTTCCTGAGGTGATCTGTTTCTCATCACTCTGTGCTTTTAAATGTTTTCCAAACTCTTCCCAGGGAGGAATTGAATATGTCCATACTTTTCAGAGGCATAAAAGGTTCATGTGGAAGGGCAGTGTGGAGTGTTATTGGCTCCAGGTTGGGAGGTGCTTTGTGTTTAGACTGTGGAAATCAGATCTTGAATCAGAAACTGCTGAGGTGAGGGAAAGGAGGTGCCAGAGTCACTTTATGTAATATAGTATATATATAATATATGTAATATAGGTGGAGAATGGTKATGTTTAATAGCTATAAATACTGCAAAGGAATTATTCAGTAATTAAATAAATTAGTGCCATTACATGACAGGGAATGGGAGGAGTTTTATTTGGTGTCTCCTGGTTTTGTTAGCCTTAASACTTTATAAGGAGYRTWGTGAAGAGGWATTGAAGATTTGCAGGGTGTTGTARGAAAAACATAAGGCTTTGAAAGGCAACAAAGGGCATAAAATTGCTGCCAGCTATCCAGTAACATTTCAAAGGGATCAAAAGAATGCATATTGTGAGTCATGAGWTCTGAAAGTGATGCAAGAGAAGAGAAGTAGTCCTGTGAGGAGCAGGGAGTTGGACTGATGATCCTTATGGGTCCCTTYTACCCCCTGTATGATTGTAAGTAGATGGAGGCCAYATGTAAAGTTTGCTTTTTTCTCAGAAGGCAGATTTGTGTGCCAGRCTTGTTACCCTGTGYTCTGGTACAAGGCAAAATGAGAGCTTATAGAAATCCTGCTCTCTGCCATTRTGGCATGGAAAGTATTTTGACTTCTAGGTTGTGCTGTAATTTAATTGGTTTATCTCACTGATACCATCAGACAAATGTGATTCAGTGACTGCAGAAGTTATTGCTGACATACAAACTGATCCAGGGAGCTGTATGATAACATTTGTTATGATTAGCAAAATCTTGATTTTGTTTTACTTCCTTTTCTTAGTTCAGCCCTGTTTTTTCTCTATACCAGGCAGGGAAATGCTGCTGTGATTTTATTTGCTTGCAGAAACTCTGAGCAGCTGGAATTAGCCTCTTGGCCTTGTGTAGGACATGGTTGGAGTTGGTATTAAGCAGCTATCTCTAGATAAATCAATCATTGGTTACCTTCAGAATCATATCAAGCAAATCCTGATTTCTGTAATAGATTGTAAGTCACTGATGAGTTCTGAGGTTTGTCCTTCYTTCACTTGTGTCACCTCTTTGATCTGAGTGATGTTCTGTGCYAGCAGGCTCCATGGCATAGAAACAGGAGGAATCAGAATGTTCTTCCTGCAGGTCCCAGAGGGGAGGGATTGCACTTCTGCTTTTAGGCTTGGGAGCAGGGGCTGCAGGAGGATCCAGTGCAATGGATTTTCAGTTGCCTTAGTCAGACTGCCATTTTACCCTTCAGTACAGCAGCAGCTTCACTAAGTGTCTTTTTCAGTCATGTAAAGCTTGGTTTCTTTGAATAGCTTGTATTTTATGCTTTTTGTGGTGAGTACCTGAAAAGCATTCCTGGTTTTTGCTGCTGTGAGCCAGATGTGAGAGCAGCTCAGTGTGCCTAGCTGGAGCTGTTCTGTGAATCAGTAGTTAATGATCATCAGGTGCTTAATTGAGTGAACAATCCTGCTCCTGCCTTTCTTGTTTGGAGTTCATTTCATTTTGGTTTTTAATGCACTGTCCTGGAAAAGGAACTGACATCAAATGTAAATATGGTTTGCCAAATTTGTTCCAGCAGAAGTTTCATRGCAGCTTGGGTTCTGTCTGCTGCTTCTGTGGCTGTTAATAAATTACACTGCCATGTGCTGGGCTGGTGGTCACTAATTTTCCCTGTCAGCTGGCTGGGGATGGTTGTTTGGGGCATTAATGTTCACTTGAGGAAAAAGCTTTAAAAAACAAAACAAAACTTTTCAACTTAGGCCTTTTAGATGACTAAACAATACCAGCATCCTGATGGGACCAGAACTGCTGTRTCCAACAGTTGTGACATCCCATGCAGCTCTGTGCCTGAGGCAGCCAGTTTGAATTCTCTGATTCCAAGACTTCCCCCCAAATTCTCTTTTAACAAACATACCCTGGGCCAAGGAGGTTGTGGGGAGCTTGTTGAGTGCAGCAGATGAATGCCAGCACCTTGCTGTGTCTGTGCTGGTGGGAATTGGTTTGTAGGAAGGTGAGATAACCATCCCACACTGCTGCTGTACAATGCACACACCTCAGTGCCACCTGTGTGCACCTGATGTGTGTTACTGCATTTCACACCTTGTCCTGGTGTCCTGTTCCACAATGCCCACCCAAGGTGCTGTTTCTCTGCAATATTTATCACAATATTGGCCACAGAGTCTTTTCATGCTCTGGTCCCATCCATGCTTTACAAAGGTTGATTCACAATATTGTGGTGTAACTTAAATTACCTTTCACTGCCAGTGTTTTGGGTGAAAAAGGAATCTCTTATTGTTATTTTTTGGTCCTGGCTTAAGACAGCTCTTGAGATTTGTGTAAAGTTTGAAACTGCACTGCCCTTTTGGCTAAAGGGTTTGGAAGAGGGAAGGGTTGCAGGGTGTCTGCAGTGAWTTTTTGTGTCTGCAAGCTGTTTTAGTCTTGAGATGTTTGCTAGAACACTGACAGAACACATAACAGCAGGAGCTCTGGGAAGAGAAGGAACAAGTCTGTTCATGGACATGTATGGAAATGGAACAGATTTAGGACTGAGTACAAAATTAGGCTCTCTGAGGGAAAACAACTCTTATTTTGCTGTCTATTCCTCAGGTTTTGTTCCTTTTTCAGGAAAAGAGGAAACTTTCCACTTTAGAATAAAGCTAAGTGCTAGGATAGATGTCTGACTCATTCTGAATTTTGCTCCTACCATCATCACTTACATCTGCATGACAGAGGAGCTCAATTTGTCTCAGATTGCCTCCTTTGCCAAGTTCACTCCWCACTCCCTTAGGTGTGAAAGAACTGGCCCTTGGGCACAGACCTGTCACCCTTGGGCTCATGTGCYTCCTGACTGCTCTCAAAGACTGCAGCAAGCTGAGACCCTCGTGTGCATCATGGCAGAGCATCCACCTCCTTCCAAGTTTCCTTCATTTGTGCTGGAAGATAGAAGTGTAACTGTTAAACTGGAAGTGTTTTATTTGGCTGACTGCAGGTAGTCTTAAAATACTTCCCATGTCTTGACTRGCTGGCTCTGACACATTAGTTAAACTTCATTTAAGCACTTGCCAAGTGCATGTCTAGCTGTGTAAACAAGAKGAATTTCAATCATTCTTAGAGGAGGTAAAAAGAGTATTTTTTTTCCTAGTATGTTTTTTATTCCTCTTATGGACCTGAAAAAAAAGAAGGATTCTGTGAGCCAAGAGATGTAGAAATAGGGACTTACAGAATTGTTTTGAATTGCTTGTGGGCACTAAACCCTATTCCTGCTGTGAACAGCAGGAGAGGTGACTGATGTGATTCTGGCTAAAGCAGCTTTCTGGGAGTTTCCCCATAGCAGGGATGTCCTGGCCATGGTGTTGTGGCAGCAGTCTCTTCCATGACAGGCCCACACTGAAGCACTGGTATTTTCCTCCAGAAGAACTCAAGCACAGTGTCATACAGATGCAGTTTTTAAGGAAGACAGGAGGCTTGTTTCCTAGCAACTGGAGATCTTACTGCAGGCTGCCTCTTGGTCACACAGTGCTTTTTGCTTTATCCATTGAAGTTCCTTTAATGTGAAGTGGCAGCTGGGTCAAGAGTTTAATGCTCAGAGGTTTCCCCTTTGAAAAACAGAAACCATTTCCATAGATGAAATCTTAAAATGATGCTCTAATGGACCACTAAGCTGACTGCTGCAGAATAAAAGTAACTTTCACTACAGGCATGTGGTGTGTACCTGGCACCTGAAATGAGTTTTGTGTTCAGCTGCACATTGTGAGTTTTCTGCCAACTAGTAGTGTCTGTTAGAGCTCACTGTTCTTTGTTTGGGCAATGTTTTAAGTGCAGAAAGCATGAAAACTTTCTTGTTCTGTGTTATGTGCAATCCTCTCTTTTAGAAATGTATATACCATTGATTTCTTAACTACACATCTTGCATAGTAATAATAAGATGCTACTGTCATGAAAGAGCTATTTAATAGAAATATTTTCTTAAGYTGTTAGTCTAAAGCAAGCATTCTTTTTTGACTAATCCAGAGTCTCTGCAGGCACCAGAGGTAACTGCAGAACACCATTCTAGCATGTTCTATCAGAATGTCTCCTGCATTCCATGATCTATTACAGTTCATCAGCCAGTTTGTTCCTTGGTTCATAGGCATTACTGCATGTAGTACAAGAATGTGTTCAACCATCTCTCTTAATCTTTGGAATGATGTGCAGATCTGGAGACTCCTATCAAGGCTTTGTGGGGATGTTTGTGTTCAGCTGGAAATAGCACCACAGCTGTTTTGAAGCATGTGAGTTCATCATGTTGGTTTTGCACAGCCTGGTTTTTGGTGGCTTCTGTGAGGAGCTGCTGGAAGCTTCCACCATGGCCAGCAGAGGCAGGTCCTGGTGGCTCTGAGGATGGACCAGCTGCTGGCCCAGGCTGGGCCAGTTAGAGATGATGGGAATGCTTCTATGAAACAAAGGGGGGGAATTTGAGTTCCAGCTAGAGAACAGGAGAGGGTGAGAACATGAGGGAGACAACATGGAAACACCAAGGGCAGTGCAGGAAGGGCAGGAGGTGCTCCAGGTGCTGGAGCTGAAATTCCTCTGCAGGCTGTGGTGAGACCATGGTGGAGGAGCTGTGCCCCTGCAGCCCCTGGAGATCCACAGGGGATGCAGAGATCCCCCCTACAGCCCCTGGGGATCCATGGGCATGCAGAGATCCCCCCTACAGCCCCTGGGGATCCGTGGGGGATGCAGAGATCCCCCCACAGCCCCTGGGGATCCACAGGGGATGCAGAGATCCATGCACAGCCCATGAGGGAGGTGCCCACACCAGAGCAGGTGGGTGCCTGGAGGAGGCTGGGATCCAATGGGGGACCTGGAGGAGAGAGAGGCCCCTGCTCTCAGGCTGGAGCAGCCTGTCCCTGCAGGACTGCACCCCGTGGAACAGTGACCCACACTGCAGCAGTTCTGGGAGGGCTGTGTGCCCGTGGGAGGGAATCACATTGCAGGAATTCTGGCAGCACTGCTGCTCGTGAGGTTGGAGCCAGGCTGGAGACATTCACTGAGAGCTGTGTCCCATGGGAGGGACCCCAGGGTCTCACAGGGGAGGACTCCTCTCCCTGAGCAGCAGAAGGAAAACCTTGGGTGATGAGCCAACCAAAACCCCCACACCTTGTCTCCCTGTGCTGTCAGTGGGAAGGAGGGAGGGGTTGGGGGAAGAGAAGATGTTTTTAAGGGCTTATTTTTGTTCTCATTATCCTCCTCTGATTTTGTTAATAATAAACTCACTTTGTACCTCAAAGTTGAGCTTGTTTGCCCTTGGARTGTTTTCTCCCAGTCCTTATCTCAGCTCATGAAGCCTTCATTAWTTTTTTCTGTCCTCTGTCCAGCTGTAGCAGGGGAGTGAGAGGCTTTTGTTGGTGCCTGGTGTTTGGCCAGTGTCAAACCACAACAATCAGCCAAAGCAAAGTGCATGAACTTTATCAGAGCTTTTGATGCTCTCTCACAGCATCCATGGATCCAATGTCCAGGACACAGCCTGATAAATCCATTGTAGGTTGGGTGAGAAGTGAGCTCATAGGTCAGGTGCAAGTGATTATATCAGGCAGGTGAGCAGTCAGTGGTGGGGTTTCTTTAATGTCCTCATAAATTATGTTGGTGCAGAAGTTAAATGTACATGAAATAAATTTGTTGATGATACTGTGTTAGGGTCTGTGATCTCCTTTTRTAGAGAAATCCAGATAAACCTGAGAGCTGGGCAGGCACCAACCAAAATAAACTTTAACAAGAGTAAGAAATGAATTCTGCATGTGGGACATGGTAATCCTGATTACATGGACAAACCAGGAAATGGAGAGCAGCCYTCTGGAAATAGATCTGGAGGATTTGGGTTGATGGCAACTTGAATATGAGTAATGAATGATCCCTGGCAGGCAGAGGGGCCAGCTGTGTCCTGGGGTGCATCAGGCACAGCATCACAGCCAGGCCAGGGGGAGGTGACTGCCCAGCTCTKCTCTGTGCTGAGGTGGCTTCACCYTGAGTCCTGGTTTGGGCTGAGCAGTTTTGGGTGCTTCAGTGCAGAATTACATCAGACTCTGCATTGTGACCAAGGTGAGGGGAGGCCTGGAGGCTCCTCCTTGTGAGGAGCACCTTGGGTTGCTTGGCTTGTTGAGCCTGGAGAAGAGAATGCTGAAGGGTGAGCCCAGCACAGCCTGCACCTTTACCAGGAAGGCTGAGGAGGAGGTGCTGATCTCTGAGCAGCAGCAGGACAGGAGGGCATGGAATGAAGCTGGTTGGACATCAGGAAAATGTTCTTCATCCAAGGGTGGCTGGACACTGGAACAAGYTCCCCAGAAAAGTGGTCACAGCACCAAACCYGCCAGAGTTCAGGGAGTATTTGGCCAATGCTCTTAGTCACACTTTGTCATRCAGTTTAATTTGAGGTAGCCCTTTGAGGAGCAGGACTTGCAGGTCCCTTTCAGCTGAATTCTGTTTCTATGATAAACACCTGGGAAGAGAATGAAACCAAATTTGTGAGGTATTTACTCCAAATAAGTAAATATTGCTTGCTATTTACAAAAATAATCTTAAATGGCATTTCTACTATGGAATTAGTTCAAGACTCATAATGATTAGTAGTATCTGCTTGATTAAGAGCATAAGCCTAGCATGTCTTAAACACAACTCTTCAAAATGCCACAAAGATATTATTTTCACCCTCAACTTCATTGTACATATCGTGGCATTACATGGGGTTTTAACAGCTTGGGTGGAAAACTTTCCAGTTGAAAAACATAGAATGAATGGCTTGAAATATATTTTGATTCGTGGAATATAAAGCTACAGTTGAAAGGTGATGATTCTGAACTTCAGTGAAACTGCTGCTGTCTGTCTGGTGTGGTCAGTGTCCTTCAGCCATTGCTGTGGCACACATTGGTGCTGTGCTTTGGGGGGACATGGCAGGGGAGGCTGTGTGGGGTCTGWTTTCTGTAGCCCAGCATTCTCTTCCTGCAGAGTTTGGGAGAAGAGAGTCCATTGCTATCACTTAGAGTGTCCTAAGGACACTGTCCCTGCACAGATTGGTGAGGTGTGAATGCAGTGAGACAATTTCATTGAAGTGTCACCTGGAAATGGGTCTGTTCTCAAAGGATTTTTTCTTTTCCTAGCCAATAAATTGATTACACGAGAAGGCCCTTCCTTTCTGCAGATGCGGATAAAACATTTGATGAAGTCCAACTGCATCCCCCAGGCCACTTTCTTGTCAAAATTGTGTGCAGATTCTGCAGAAATTGCAAATGCTTCATCTTTTCGCCAAGCCTACATCACCTGTGTGTGTTCAATGCTGCCTAATGAAGAGTCCATTAAGGAGGTCAGTAACCTATGGTCCCTTTTTAATGTACATTTATGAAGCATTTTAGAATTTATTTATTTAGTACTAAATTATAGAGCTATATTATATTATTATTTATTTTATAGTATATAAAATATAATATATCATTTATTATATAATATATTATGTTATGTATTGTCTACATTATTTATGATTTAGTACTATATTATATTATTATTTAGTACTAAACTATTTATTTATTTAGTACTAAATTACATAATTATTTAGTACTAAATTATTTATTTATTTAGTACTAAATTTATTTATTTAGTACTAAGAACTGAAGCTGAAGAGTGAAACTCTTGCAGCAGAGTTCCATAAGAGGAATGATCTATTGCAGACTGCAGTAGGGAAGAATATTTGTATGAGCTCCTGCTGTGGATAAGTATGTATGTATGCTTGATGAGATGGGTTTGAAAGCTTAAAAATTGGAACTTCAGTTCCAATGGTACACAAAATATAATTGGAAAGCTGTCTTTTCTGACTCAGCCACTGGTACCAGAGTAATTAGTTTTCATCTAGTTGTTCTGATCTAAGAAAAGTTTTAAGAAAAAAAAAATCACAAAACAAACAACACTGCCCAGCCTGCTGGAGGTGGCACTTGATTTACAGACACTGTAAGGGCTGTAATTATTATCTTTGGCATGCAAGGAGCAATGATGTCTGTTCCCTWAGACAGCAAAGCACTGTCACCTAAATCATCTGCTGAGGTTTCTCTCTTGCCAGGGGTAAGTCAGTGACAACTCCCTCTCCTCCCCCCCAAATCTGCTGTATTTTACTTTATCAAATGCAAAACTGATACATCTGCAAGGCCTTGCAGCTTGGGAATTGCTCTGGGAGTGTCTGCTGCAAGAGGKCAGTCCTGGGTCTCAAGTTGGACACCAAAAGTCAGTGGAGCCTGGAAATGTTGGCATTGCTCAATGAACTCCAGTGTCAAGCCTGAATGGGAAACTGGGTTAATATCCAACTTCTGCTCTTCCTGCTGAATGACATGTCTGCAAAAATCAGCTTAACTTCCTGTTGTTTGTTCTCTGTCATTGTTATTCATGAGGAACAAGAAGTTTGAAATGTTTATAGTATCAACATTTGTTTAAAGKGCATATTGCTAGAACACAGCCTGTTCTGTGAAGTGGAATAAATCCAGTAGAARAATGTATTCAAACCTGCTGTTGTTTTAATAGTAAATGCTCTTCATAATTACTGTTTGTGGCTTCCATCCAAGCTGACACCCTGGTTTGACACACAGATATGTATCCAGAACTCCCTTGGGGTTTGTCTCCTTGTTGTGGTTTAACCATAGCTAAACCCAGGTCCCTCACAGCTGCTTGCTCAACTCCCTGCCAGTGGCACCAGGGRCAGAAGTGGAAGGGTAAAAGTGAGAAAACTTGTAAAGACAATTTAATAGGGGAAGTAAAAGCACACAAGCAAAGCAAAACCAGGARTGAATTCACTGCTASCCATGGGCAGGCACCTCCAGGAGAGCAAGGCATAAGAGAGACTTGAGAAGACAAATTCTCACCATGCTCCCCTTCCTCCTCCTTCCCCTCACTGTGTGCAATGAGCATCATGGCATGGTCTGGAATATCCCTGTGGTCAATTGGGACACCTGTCCTGGCTGTGTCTCCTTCCAACCTCCTGTGCACTCCCAGCTTCCTCTGCTCTGTGTAAGCACTGCTCAGCAGTAACAAAAACATCTCTGTGTTATCARCCCTGTGTCCAGCAGGAATCCCAAACACAGCCCATACCAGCCWAGGAGGAAAATTAACTCTACCCCAGCCAAAATCAGCACTCTACTCTGAACACTTCAGTTTCTATCATCATGCTTTGAAATGTGGTGGTTCAGAATCAGCACCTGGGGAAGAAGAGAACAAGAGACTGGCTTTTTCACAGCTCCTGATCTTTGTGGACCTGGGTTCTAATTTTCAAAAGCAAAACCAGAATCCCTGTAAATGCAGAGACAGAATGGGAAGTTTTAGATAGATGTTTACCTGCATGCAGGTATTTAGCTAAGCTGCCCAAAATGGAAGGTTGTCCCAGAGAAAACTTAAATTGAGAAGGTGAACTTCTCATACAATTTTGTAGCTGAAAGGAGTGGCATGATCTCTGGGTATGGGAGATGTGRTGTTCTGTTTGTGAGCCTTTGATACAGCAAATGTGCATTTCTTTTAYAAGCATACTAAAAATAAAGTGCCTTTTCTTCTTAATTTTCTTTTTCTTTAAGATTGCAAAGGTGGATTGCAAAGAGGTACTAGACATCATATGTAATCTGGAATCTGAGGGACAAGAAAATACTGCATTTATTCTTTGTACAACATATCTTACCCATCAGCTTCAAACAGCAAATGTGTATTGCTCTTGGTAAGTACAAGCTGCTTCTGCTGCCTGTCCTTCACTGGCCAGAATTGGGTGAATATAGTACAAAAATATGTAGASAAGGTGGATTTATCCTTTACCTGAGAAGTGCATCAGACTGAAGCATTTCCTAGATAATTACTTATTTTGTCCCAAGTTGCTCATAGAGCAGTTAGACAAAGGTAACGTTTAAACAATTTAAAACTGAAACATCACTCACACTGTTGGCATGAACACTAATACTTCTGTGGGGTGGTAGATGTGTCAGTGATGGTGGGTCAGTGCTCTTAGGGTTGGTATTAAACCCCCAGCTCTGTGGTTCCACAAAGAATGTTGTCATACTTCGGAATTCTTGGCCCCATGAAAGCCTGGTGCATTTTTTTCACCTGTTCCACAGAGATGTCAGTACAAGAATGGGCAGAAGCAGCACCCTGTAACAACTTCTCTCCACTTCCCCCCTCCCCAAGAGCCTTTTKATATTTTTATCATTTCTCTAACTCCAAGAACTGTAGTACTAGATTTTGGCCTGATTGTGACTGTAAAACTCTTAACTGTCTGAAGATGCAGAACCTTCTGCACCTCTCTTTCAGCAGTGATAAACTCAGCAGTGACAAAGCAGAGGGGCTGTTGTATCCTGAAGTGGCTGTGCTGCTGGGGTATAATAAACTTCTTAATAGAAGGGCTCTGTGCTCTCATGGTGTGAGTGGGAAAGCACATCACAGCACAGAGAGCACAGACAGCCTTCAGCTCACAGATCCCTGTCATGGTGCTTTGCAAAGGGTGCTTCTRGAAGAGGTGGTTCTGTTCCCTTTCAAAGTGGCAGCCACATCACCTGGCTGCAGCTGTCAGCAGCTGAGCTGCTTGGAAAAGAAGTGGCAACTTTCTGTTCTGATTCATCCTACCCATTTGAAATTTCTGGGTKAGAGGTAAAGACTCTGCAAGTGTGGGACTGGTTTTTTTGTGTACAAAGGAAGTCTGTACAGGTCTAGATGTGTGCATTAAGTGAGATGAGCTCCAGTGTCTTTCCCCAGTAAGTATCAGGAGATACCCTGGGGTTTGATCTGGTGCTGGAGTGGGGCACAGGGGCACAGATCTCTTCTGTGCCACTTGGAGATCAGGACTAATTGAAGTGTCTGCTGTCCTTGAATAACACTTGGATTTTTCTTGGCACCAGCTCTGAACTGACACACTGTGACTGCACAAATTGTGTGTATCTGCAATGCTCTTACATTCTGCTTTCAACTCTTTGCAGGGAACTGACACTTTTCTGGAGCAAACTGCAGAGAAGAATAGATCCTTCCTTRGACTCCTTTCTGGAGAGGTGTCGTCAGTTTGGCATCATTGCCAAGACACTACAGCATCTCTTTTTCTTGATAAGAGTCATTCAGTCTGAAGTAAGATACAGTCCTGAGCCTTTGGATGCAGCTAGAGCTGTTTACATGAATTTATTATTTTCTTAACAATTCTATTGAACTGAAAAAAAATACACCTTATTTCCTTATTCAGACTTTCTGATTAAGTGCCTAATAAGATACTAATAAAAATGTTCTGGGTTTTTTTGACAGGCAGAGGAAGCAGGACTTGCTGTGTCTGTGTTGTTGTGTGTGAGAGCCCTCCAGATCAGGTCCAACGGGAGCGATGAAATGAAGACATCAGTGTGTAAAACAATTGCATGCCTTCTACCAGAGGACCTTGAAGTCAGAAGAGCCTGTCAGCTCACAGAATTCTTACTTGAGCCAACTTTGGGTGGATTTAATGCCTTGGAAGAGCTCTATATGCAGCCTGACCAAAAATACGATGAAGAAAATGCACTGGTTCCAAATTCACTCCGCTGTGAACTGCTGTTAGCCTTGAAAGCATATTGGCCATTTGATCCTGAATTTTGGGACTGGAAGACTTTAAAGAGGCATTGTCTTAAACTATTAGGGAAGGTAGCTTCTGATTCTGAGGATGATGCAGGCTGTCATATGTCACTCAATGAAACAGACATGCTAGAAAACTTCTTTAGTGACTATGATGAGGCAAAAGAACACAAATACTACGATGGGAAGGACACAATGAACCACCCTAAGGAAAARTCAAGAGTAAAAAAACCAATTGGTTCTTCAGAAAGATACCAGAGATGGCTTCAGTACAAGTTTTTTTGTGTGCTCTGCAAAAGGGAGTGTATAGAGGCCAGAATACTGCACCATTCTAAGATGCACATGGAAGATGGTATTTACACATGTCCTGTTTGCACAAAAAAGTTCAAGAGAAAGGAATTTTTTGTACCACACGTAATGGAACACGTTAAGATGCCACCTAGTAGAACACACAGACCKAAAAAGAAAATAATTCTGAAAAAAGAGAGATCACCACAAAAGGCAACAGCTTCCAGCAGCCCTCCCCCTGAGTTCYCAGAAAGGCCACCCCAGGCACAGCTCCCTGAAAGCTTTGATGACGACACGCAGGAATACGTCACCTTCAGCCAGCTGGAGAACTGCCAGCTGCAGGACAGAGACATCTACCCCTGTCCTGGGACAGACTGCTCCAGAGTGTTCAAACAGTTCAAGTACCTGAGCGTGCACCTGAAGGCGGAGCACCAGAACAACGACGAGAACGCCAAGCACTACCTGGACATGAAGAACCGGCGGGAGAAGTGCGCGTTCTGCCGCCGCCACTTCATGACCTCCTTCCACCTGCGGGAGCACGAGCGCGTGCACTGCGGGCCCCAGCCCTACATGTGTGTGTCCATGGACTGCTACGCCAGGTTTGGCTCTGTCAACGAGCTGCTCAACCACAAACAGACCCACGATGACCTGAGGTAYAAGTGTGAGCTCAACGGCTGTAACATCGTTTTCAGTGACTTGGGGCAGCTCTACCACCACGAGGCGCAGCACTTCAGAGATGCCTCCTACACYTGCAACTACTTTGGCTGCAAAAAGTTTTATTATTCAAAGACTGAGTTTCAGAATCACCTGGCAGCACATGATATCCAAGTGTCAAATGGGGAAGGGAAGCAAAGGCTGAACCTTGAAGGGTTGGTGTCAGAGGAAAAATCCGGTTATCTTCCAGAGTCTCAGCTGCTTGAACGATCTGAAGATTCCAGTCTGAATGATAACTTGGATCCCTCAGGCTCTCAGGAAATTCCACAGGTGAAGGAAGAATCTCTCTCTGACAGTGAAGATCTCAACAGTGAGAGTAATTGCAGCCTGCACTGTGGGAAGCACAGGGCAGATGCTGCAGTAAGCCAAGGTCAGACATCTCCACAGCTGCTTCGAACAGTGACTCACAACCAGGCAGTTCCAGGTTTTGTCATGTCCCAGGAAGGAGTCTTCCATCCAGCAGATATGAAACAGCAGTGCTCCAATGTGGCAGTTTGCTTTGATGAAAAGAACCTTTCCTGTGGTTTCGAAGGCTGCTGTTCCACCCACAAAAACTCCAGAAGTATGCAAAAACACCTTCGAAGGGCCCATCCATACAACTTTAAAGGTAAAAGAAATATGGAAATGAAAACTAAATACTTTCTGGATCTGTTAAATGATGCTCAGGACAGTAAATCCCCTACAGAAATGAGTCCAGARTTAGGCCATAATTCTGATACAAATGCTGATTCTCCAGAAAGCGAGTACTGTGCTGTAGATGGTAAAGACAGCAGTGGCCTGAGGGAAGAAACTTGTCCTTCTTCCCCAGAAACATCTTTTTATGACAGTTTTAAAGAACCAGATATTGAAGATAACATGTTGGAACTAATGTTAGGCTTGAAACATCTAAGCTTAAAAAATGCTAACAAGCAGAAATCTTTTCTGGGCTATTCAGCCAAATGCTCTGAGTCAGCTGATGAAACTACCTCAAAATTTCACCTTCAAGATGACAATTTACCCAGCCAGTACCTTACTCAACTGGCAGCTAAACCATTTTTCTGTGAGTGTCACGGATGTACATGTGAGTTTGTGACCAGAGAAGCTCTCTTAATGCATTATGTTAAAAAGCATAACTATTCCAAGGAAATGGTTCTTCAGCTAAACATGTTCCAGCATCGCTATTCACCRTTTAAGTGTCACATTTGCCAAAGATCATTTACAAGGAAAACACATCTTCGAATTCACTACAGAAACAAACATCAGCTTGGCTGTGAGGGGGTGGCTCACAAGGTGTGTYCTAGTGAGAAATTCGATCATGTAGGGTTATGTACAGAGGACATGCATAAGAACAGCACTGCTGCAGTGCCTGCCTGTGCAAACAGCGTTGGGTTCCCTGCACATTCGGACTCTGAACAGCTGTGTCACCCAAAAAAGGAAGACTGCAGTTCTGAGACTGATCTGGAGTCCAATGAAGAGACAGACAATGATGTAACAAGGAAAACATCTAACATAACTTCTCTGGACAGTCATAGGGAGGAACTGGAAGCAAGGCAGGGAAGAGGAAGCAAAAGAACAGTTGCTAAAGGAAACTTATGTTACATATTGCATAAGTACCACAAACCATTTCATTGTATACATAAAAGCTGCAACTCAGCATTCACAAACCAGAAAGGTTTGATTCGCCATTACAGAACTGTTCACCAGTACAACAAGGAACAGCTCTGCTTAGAAAAAGACAAAGCAAGAACAAAAAGGGAACTTGTCAAATGTAAAAAAATATTTGCATGCAAACACAAAGACTGTGGTAAGCGTTTTCTGTGTTCTAAAGCTCTTGCTAAGCATTGTAGTGACTTCCACAATGAAATCTTAGAGGATCAAAAACTGCTTTCTGAAGCTGAGTCTGCCAGATTTGCTTGTAACCAAGCCCACTGCCATGCTGTATTTTATACGTTTAATAAGCTTAAACGGCACCTAATAGAAGAACATGCCAATGAAGAAAAACTAAACAAAGATTTTGAAATCCATTGTGACCTTAATGGCTGCAACCGAATTTTCACAAATTACAGTCACTATTCCCAACACGTGTATTTCAGACACAGTGAATATTATGACAGTCTCTTTGGAAATCCCAAAGAGGATGAAGATAGTGACGATAAAGACAAAACTGAGCAAAATTATTTGAAAGACGGCTTTGACAGAAGCAAGCAGAACGGGAAGCAAYTAAAAGCAAAAAGAATCAACAGAAGCAGAGAGAAGCATTCGCTGAATTTCAAAACGAAAGAGGAAGCCCTACAGATGTGCAAGGAGAAGTGCAACCAGACTCAGTACCCCTGCATGGTGCAGGGCTGCCTGTCCGTGGTCAAGCTGGAGAGCAGCATCGTGAGGCACTACAAGCGCACGCACCAGATGACCAACATGTACATCGAGCAGCGCCTCCAGAAACTCGTGCTCTGTGTCAAGTGTGGCATCATGATTGAAAAGCAGTCCTGCTCTGACACAGCTTCGGACCTGGATAAAAAAGAAGCAGAGGTTCACGAGGATAAATCAGCTGATTCTGAGCCTGTGCAGGAAAGTGAGAAAGCCCTTGTTGCAAACCCTGCCTGCGATCCTCCRGGTGTGAGTAATGAAGACCAAAACCAATGTCCACCGAGTGGTGTGAATGGTGATGCCAGTGCCTTTGTGTGCTCAGGCACTTTAAAATGTAACCACAGTTCAAAGGACACCTGTTCGGAAGAGCCTGACACCAGGGAGACAACAGTGTGTAAAACTGAAGATCTTTCTGAAAGCAGTGAAAGAGAGAATAGCTCTTCTTTGTCCAGTTTACAATTAGAGTTGCCTAAAGAGAAAGACCCAGAGGGATGTCAACATAGTGCAGTTAATCAGAATGCAAAAAGAAATGTACTTTGTGCTACAAAAGACAAATTTCAGAAGCCTCCAGTGTCCAAACCATTTGATTTAAAGACATATAAACCAATGGGATTTGAGTCTTCATTTTTAAAATTTATCCAGGAAAGTGAGGGAAAAGATGATGATGATGATGATGACGATGATTGTGATGAGGTAGTAGAATGGGAGTCTCCTGAGCAGTTGCCAGTAGATGAAAAGTTGCAAAAAGAGGGAGACAGTCAAGGGAGCACACCAGTAAACAACTTCGTAAGTGAGGAAAATGTAATCATAACCCCAAATAATCCTGGGCAGCTAACAGAGATCCAGCCCTTGCTGTCAGAGTCYTCATCTGCCCCTTCTTTAGAAAATCTGAGGGCAATCTTGGACAAGGCCCTAATGGACTGTGGAGACCTTGCCTTAAAACAGCTGCATTACTTACGACCAGTAGTTGTTCTTGAAAGATCCAAATTTTCCACACCTCTCATAGATTTATTTCCTACAAAAAAGGCAGATGAGCTGTGTGTAGGAAGTACATAAGTAGCTTTGCTTAGAGCAGATAGCCTCCACTACTGCTGTACGGGGAGACCTTCAAATTAGAACAGTTATTGTTACAGTACACACTTTTTAGGTTAGTTTTGACTGTTTGATTCCATGAATGTATAATATCTGTCAAAAGTAATGGCCAAGTTAATTTAGCTCCCCATTTTTTTCAATGAACAATGCTGATTTTGGTGCTATTTAACACATCAGAATACTGGGGGCTTCCTCTTGAAGAGTAAATGTGCATGATTGTATATGGAACAAGTACTGGGGTACCAGGGTTTGGGGGGCGATGCAGTTATTACTTGACTTGAATGTGCACCCCAGGGTGCTTTGTGTAACATATTGTACACTACAGCATCTTATATTTTTTGAGTTATGAGTTTCAATAAATTACAGTTTTTCACCCATTTGGTTACTGTACAGTAAATCTTTAATGTGCTTTACTTGTAATTGAGTTTGGGACCATTCTGAGTGCRTTGGACGGTGTTGCTTAAGTTTTATGCATTTGTAGATAATTTATCAAACTGATAAAATAGATACAGAAAAGTAAAGTATTACATTTTATTTTACAACATTCTCTGTGCTTTTTTYAGACTTGAAAGAACTATAATTAGTACAGGCTTACTAATTACACCTATGCATGAGAAAGTCCTTGATCCTTTAAAGGCAGAGGGTGCTGAGACTGTCTGGCACCACCCGAGTGTGTGATGAGTGTGGCCAGGCTTCCAAGCAGGTTGTGTCACATCAAAGTACCAATATATATTTAGGATTCCCCACTTASCCTGTTTGACAATGACTGAAACCCAGCTGGAAGATTCACCAGAAGAATTTCAATATTTTCAGCTCTGTTTCTTGTTCTGTATCACATTTCTTGCCACACATGGCTACAGCAGGAGGCCCAGAATTGCTGTCTCTATAAGGGGTATTTCCCCATATCCCTGGGGATTCTCATGAGCAGGCAGCAATCACAGCTTCCTCCTGACTGAGGGCTTGGGTGTTGTTGGGGCTTCTGGGTTTTTATTCTATGACCTGAAAAGCAGCAGTGGAAAGGACATGGAAACAACTTTGGGAAATGTTGAAAACAGAGCATGAGTATTGGCTGGGTGCAGGAATGRTGGCAGCTATCAAACTGTCTGGTGAACTGTGGTATGACCAAAACTAGGCAGAAATGGCATCTTGTTACTAAGTTTAGGGAAAGAAAGTTATTTGGGCATCCTTAAAAGTTAGGTTAAAAACCATACACCAAGCAAGAGAAGAGCAGCTTACTGCTTCCTCTCTCTAAATTAAGCTTTTAATGAAAGAAATATGGTGCATCGAAGTTCTAAAAATGGAAGTAAGTTGTGTCAAAAGGTTAAATATTGCAACAGTATCAGTCAGCCTTCAATGTGTCCTGAAGTAATTTCCCTCCTAAAATAACAAAGTACMTTTTAATGTCAAGTTTGAGTCACGCTTTAACACACTTGACTCTTCAAGATCTCAAAACCGGAGAAGAGTTTAACAGGAAACCTTTACACCCCTCTGACTGCATCTGTGGGATTGCCCATCCCTGAGCTCTGCTCTGCCCCTTGTCCCCAGCGCTGCCGGGGGAGCCCCGGCTTTCGGCAGCRCCGCGCTGTCCTCACGGAGACTGAGACCAAACCTGAACTGCGCCTTTCGCCTTTAAATAAACCRGCAACTACTGCAGTGGTCATTGTTAACTTTTGTACTTAGTGTTTCTGTAAAAGATTTTTGGGCAAGGCTTTATATGCCTTTTTGCTCGCTATCTGCGTAAGTTATACTGAAGAAAAATAATGTAAACATCTGCCCAGATCCTCGCCTTGCTGCCCCCTGCACGTGCTTGACTGGGGTAGCCGGGCCGAGCCGGGCAGATCAGAGCCGTTCCGGGCAAAGCTGAGCCGGGCCAAGCCCGGCCGGGCAGATCTGAGCCGAGCCCGAGCCCACAGCACAGCCCGAGCGCTCACGGCGCCCGCCACCACCCTCATGGCCCCCGGGGCCCCTCACGGCACAGCCCACTGGACAAGCTGCCCAGAGGCCTTGTCTTCTGCACTGCTCACACCAGTTGTGCTCAGGTGTGCAGGTGGTTTGAGCACAGTTTGCTCACAGACCTCACGGCCCCGCCGCCCCTCACGGCACAGCCCACTGCCTCCCCCGCCCCTCACGGCACAGCCCATTACGGCCCCGCCGCCCCTCACGGCCCCGCCGCCCCTCACGGCACAGCCCACTGCCGTACCCGCCCCTCAGGGCCCCCGGGGCCCCTCACGGCACAGCCCATTACCACCCCCGCCCCTCAGGGCACAGCCCGCTGTCGCTCCCGCCCCTCACGGCCCCTGCCGCCCCTCACGGCACAGCCACTGCCGCCCCCGCCCCTCACGACGGCCGCTCCCTCCCCGCCCATGGTTCCTCCGGCCGGCAGGCGGCGCCGCAGCGTGCGGCGGTGGAGCGGCCATGGCGCTGTCCGGCGACCTGTGGGCAGAGCTGCCGGCTGAGCGCCGCATCTTCTGCTCCGTGCTGCTCTTCTCGTGGGCCGTCTACCTCTGGGAGGCTTTCCTGGCGCACCGGCAGGTCGGTGGGGCTCTGGCGGGGACGGTCGCTGGTGGGGATGGTTGCTAGCGGGCCGCGGCTGTGGCGGGCCCGGCCCGGCCTCACGTGGAGGGTCTCCGAGACCGGGGCTGGGGCTGGAGCCGGGGCCGGAGCCGGAGCCAAGCGACTCGGAGCCTGTCTCCTGCCTGTGCAGGGCTCGGCCCTGTCCCCGGCCCGGCCCCAGCCCGCTGTAGCGGATGTGGGGACGCTCASAGCGGCGGGTTGGGTGGGCGCCGTRGGGTCMGCGGCGGCTCTGCACCCCCGCAGCYCGGTCCTCCTCCCYGGGACAGCTGAGGGAGAGCGGGATGAGCAAAAAATGAGGAAAGCGTGAGTTGAAATAACGCTAGTTTAACCGGTGAAGGAAAGAGGAAGGAAGCGCTGCACAGGCCGTCGTTCAGCACCTCCCCGATGGCGATGCCTCCCTCGAAGGCACATCCCAGCCCCCGCTCCTTAACGAGGAATACGGCATCGAGAACGGAGTGTCCCTTGGGTCAGGTCCCGGCTGTCCCCTGCCTGCCGCGTCCCCATCCCCGCCTGGCAGGTTCGGCAGCAGCCRCACACCGGGGTGTTTGACCCCGGAGCGGGGAGAATGGGTTTTGAAGTGACAAAGGGTAGGAGCTTTTCCTTAGAAAACGAGTAAGTATACTGAAACAAGACAGCTGAGGGAAAAGACTTCTTGTCTTAAAATTTTTTCAAGTGGCAAGTTCTTCACTGAAAATGAAATAGCGCCTCGTCTGTGCAGCCACTCCGTAGCTCTGTGTTCTGGTGAAGTCTCATGGTTTGCACGGGAGGAGCGGGTGTTTAGTTTAGCTTAGTCGTTTACTGTGGTGCAGTAACATCCTGTGGAAAAATCGGTTTGTGTGATCTGTATTTGAACTATTCTAARTAAGTTATTAAGCCAGCAGTTCAGTTCCTGGTTACAACATCATAGTTATGTTTCAGTTTCATATTTAGAACTTGATAGAAAACTGGAATTTAGAAATATTTGTTCCTTTGTATGTTTTTTTTTCTTTTTTTTAATATATATACTTTCTGTGGTTGCCCATGGCATCATTTTATGTGTTACTTTGAAATCTTATTTATCTCCTTTAAAATATTAGCTGTGGACTTTAAAGTTTTGTCTTCATTTTCTCAGAGGCGGGTGTACAGAACAACAACTCATGTACCACAGGAGCTGGGACAGATCATGGACTCAGAAACGTTTGAAAAATCTCGTCTCTATCAGCTGGACAAAAGTACTTTCAGCTTCTGGTCAGGCCTCTACTCAGAGGTTGAGGGCACTGTAAGTACTTTTCATATGATATTTTAATATGATATTATGGTTCTTAGTGATCCCGTGCAGCTGCTCCACTGGCATTCCAGGGTCATACAGCAAACACTGACATTTATGTGCTGGTTTTGTTTGTGGCTGTATTTGCTACACAAAAAGAAGCCATTATTCAGAAAGCATGTAATTTCTCTCTGCAGTGCTGAGTCATACTGCACAACTGCAGTRTAAGCTTACATTTTATCCATATTCTGTAATAGTGTCCATTGCAAAATAATTAAGCAGCATGAGAGTTATTTTAAATTGTTAGAATACAGATCTTTCCCTGTGTTTGGCGGAATGCAACTGCTTTCAATTTTAGATAAAAATTAAGTAGAAGGTAAAAAGAGCAGCCTGTGAGAACAAGTAGTGTACCARTGGATWCTTCTGAAGTATAAGAAGGATTACRCTGGGCAAGTAACATTCACATATATGAAAAAAACAGAACCATTAAGTTAGAATAAAATATTTATGTGTGTGATTTACACTCTTAGGAGAAGAGAAACCTCTTCTAACTTGCTGCTGAAGTGCATTGCTCATYAGTAGCACAAAAAGGAATCCTGGCATTGCAAAGTAAAACTGAAATATGGTCGTACTTGATGATGAACCTAAGGAAGSATAAATGYCAGTTATAAAAGATAATGAAAATAGGATTGTAAAATAGAGTCAGTCRTGTAARYGTAGAATGGTRATGCAAACCCAGTACTCAGAGATTTGTGATACCTTTTAACTTTCACATTTCCTGATCTCCTTTTGCTGCTTGGCCTGTATTTCATTTCCTGTATAATCAGTTGGGTTTTTTGTTGTTCCCCTCCACCACTGAAAGGTGCAGTTTAAGTGGCTTTAATTTCTCCTCTGAGCTTCTAAAGCCACCACRCTTGCTTTGGTCCTTTCCATCTCCTCCTGACTGTAAATGTGCTCTGAGGGCCAGGTTGTAAGAGTAAACCTTTTATTGCCAGATATTCCAGGCTTGTTTTATCACTGTTAAGATCAGAGGGGTGGCAAAAAGCTAATTATAAAACTTGTCTTATTCACCCTTAAAAGGTTCTTACCATGCTAAACCTTCAGTACACTGAGATGCCAGTGTGTTTCATACTGCCTCTGTGGTATGTGGTTTTGTTTTTAAGATGATTCTCCTCTGTGGAGGAATTCCTTTTCTATGGAAACTGTCTGGTCAGATCTCTGGTCGTGCTGGGTTTGGACCAGAATATGAGGTAAGTAGGCTTCACATTTCTGTGAAAGTATTTGGTCCCTCCTGCAATCATTTTGATTTTTAAATTGGTATTTAGTTAAAAGTGAGATTTAGCTAACCTGTAATACAATAAAAATAACAGATATTTTCTGGTGCACACAATATGTGTGATTCTGAGGAATTGTAGCAGTAAATTAGCTTGGTTGCTAAATTAGCTTACTAATTAAAACAGCCTTGTATGTTAAAAACAAAGTCTGGTATCTGCTTGAGTGAAATGAGGTGGTGGGCTGGTTTTTTGGGAACTCTTTATTTGGGTGTTTTCTTTTGACTAATCCTAGAATTGATCTACCTGCACACTAAAAGGGTAAGAAATCTGAGTGTACTGCTTATGTTACCTTTGTGCTGTGGATGAGGCATGTATCCAAATTTGTGTTCCAAATCCTCAGTAAGCTGTTCTAGTGAGCAATAATTAGTCATCATTAGCAAGTTAATTCTGTGGATTTTTCTGGCATCATCTTCTAACGAGTTTCAGTTAAACCACYGACCTAAAAGCCATTTTAGCACCCAGATGATTTGTTAGTATGGGTCAGTAAATATCAGGTGGTTTTGTTTTGTTTTTTAGATTGTTCAGTCATTGGTGTTTCTGCTGCTTGCAACACTCTTCAGTGCACTGACTGGTCTCCCCTGGAGTTTATATAACACTTTTGTCATAGAAGAGAAACATGGCTTCAATCAACAGGTACTGCAGAGAGCACTTGTACTGACCACATTGCTTCAGATTGGTGTGACAGACTGGTCCTTTAATGAATGTACAACAMAAAATAATGCTTTGGGTCAGGCCTTACTTAGGAAGAGTGCATCTGCATGGGCTTGAGTCCCTGTGGTTGTAAGGAGCCACTAGGAGAGCTCCTTTTTGGCTGACTCTGGCATTGCTGTTTTGCCATTTGTCTTAAATGAAGGGATCACTTCACTAACCACAATGGCATATGAATATTTACACATCACTGATATAATTTATCTTTTYTTTGCAGACACTGGGGTTTTTTTTTAAGGATGCTATCAAGAAGTTTGTTGTGACTCAGTGTATTCTGTTGCCAGTGACATCCCTTCTGCTTTACATTATTAAAATAGGGGGAGACTACTTTTTYATCTATGCCTGGCTCTTCACCTTAGTTGTTTCCTTGGTGAGTATGAGACTTTTTCACTAACCAGGATTTAAACTTCTAAAAYAAATAAATAAAAATAATTTTGTGGTGATCCAGAGTGTGAGGAAAGGGAGTTCAGCTTTTCTTTCCATCACATTCCCCTAGTTCTGGCTTTCTCAGCTGGGCTGCAGCTGCTGCCAGTTTGAAGAGCTGCAGGTGCACTGCAGTGATGTTTTTAGGTCAAGGCTGTTAGTCATTGTGGGGCCAGAGGCATCAGGCAGAAAACTGCCTTAGCCCTGCACACAGCTGGGAGACAAAAAGAAAACAGGGGACATGGAATTTCTTGCCTCCTTTTAGGCAGTTGTTCTGCAAGTTAGCAGGAATTAGTCGCACTTCTTCCACCTCCTGGTTCCTGCATCCCTGCAGCTGGGTCTGAAACACTTCAGAGCTTTCCAGGATTGCTGAAGTGCCTGAAGTGACAGCCTGTCACTGATGAGCCCCCAGCTGCCCAGAGGCCTTGTCTTCTGCACTGCTCACACCAGTCCTGCTCAGGTGTGCAGGTGGTTTGAGCACAGTTTGCTCACCTGTGCACTGGCCACCAGACAAAGCAGCCCAGCTCTAGATCCCACTTCCCACAGGACTCTGCTTTATCAAGTGTTGTTTCTGAAATTGTGCCCTCTTTTTGAACTTTTTGCTCCACCTTTAGCACTAAACACATTTGCATGCCCTGTTTATAATATCCACATGTGTTTGCAGGTGCTTGTTACAATCTATGCAGACTACATTGCTCCTTTGTTTGATAAATTCATTCCACTTCCTGAGGGAGAGCTCAAGCAGCAAATTGAAACAATGGCAAAGAGCATTGACTTCCCACTGACTAAGGTGTATGTTGTTGAAGGTGAGGTTTGGTTATTTTTTTTTTTTAATACAAAGGCTTTGTAATTTTAATTGTTCTGGGGTTTTAGCATTGATTGTGGATGCTGTAGTTGGGCAGTTGCTTGCATTGCCAATGTCTGTAGCATTTTCCTGGTCTTTCTCCTGAAGCTCTGTGCACAGCCTGAACTCATTCTCTGTTTGGAAGCATTTTCCTGGGTCTGTGCAATGGAAATACACAGCTCAGTCAAGAGTTGAAGCACACAAATAGTCAAGATTACCATTTTRGAACTGTGAAACAAAGGGAATASCTTTYTCATTTTTCTAGTCTCAGTTTAGCCTTAAATGTCTCAAAGTCCTTGGTAAAACAGTTGAAAAAGTATTGAAAATTRAAAATACCTATTTCTGGAAATGTTCACAGGGATGTGCTGAATGGTCTCACACCTTCTGCTTGAGACTAATTTTTTTTCACTTTCTAACACTAAATTTCTCATCTTTTTTTCTCAGGCCATGGAGTTTAACATGGAGCATACCAGCTGCCATGTCACTTCAATTCCATGTTCATGGAGTACTCTAATGTCTGACATTTCCACTATTACTTGCTTTACTCCTGCCCGAACTTGATTTCAGGGGCTTTCCYAAATTTAGTTTTGGTTTCATGTTCTAACTTAATCCTTTTCTGCAAAAAACCCAAGGGAATCCTCTTCTGCTCTCACAGAGACATCTTTCAGTCCTGATGTTGTAACAGCTGCTGTCCATAAGCAAAAAWAAGCTTTTTAATCAACTGAAACTCTCCACATTCCATGGAAAGAGATGAGTTTCTTGGCCCTAGGTTTATTGATGACAGAAACAGTCCATGACTGAGCTGATCTAGATAAAGGTAGCTGTAAAAAATGGCCTATTGCAAACAAAGATAGTACAGATAACAGTGTTATCTGTAGTTCATCTCTTCTCCTCGCCTGTTTATAAGATCTTCATATTTATCTTTCCATTCATCTTTGCTGACACATTTGAAAGATTTCTACATAATTTGGCACAGGTTCTTTGCCTGAGCAGTGTCAGTGCAGAATGCTCTTTCCACTCTAACTCTGAAATTGCAATAGAATTTGCTTTTCTTCTTGGACATGAGATGCTCACAACTGTTCTTATGGTTTTAGTGCTTTTAGTGATTACACACTACATTTCCCTATTGGAGTCATCATTASTCCAATTTTAGAATATACTTCAGCTTCCAAACAGCTCTCTTTGAGTTTGTGTACAGTTCATTTGGGGACCTGGAGAGTTCCTCTGGAAGAATCTGCTCTATGTCATGCTGTACAGCCTCAGTGCCTGGGATTGTTCAGATCATGGTGTTGAAATTCTCCCCATCAGGTTCCAAGCGTTCTTCCCACAGCAATGCTTATTTCTATGGGTTCTTCAAGAACAAGAGGATAGTGCTCTTTGACACACTCCTGGAAGACTATTCTGCTTTGAACAAAGAACCAGCAGAAGGAGAGGATGGTGAGAATGAGGAAACAAAGTCTAAAACCAAAGTGAGTTTCTCTTTCATTGTGTTGTTTATATTAACTTCTTGATGAGATATTCCCTTGTGTTTTCTAACTTATTTTTAAGGTCCTGAGTAAGCTGCTAAAACTCAAACCCTAATGAYTTCAGCACCAAAGAATGCCTGGCTTGCTAATTGGAATTTCTGGGGCTGTGTGAGTTGTGCAGATAGCACCAGAGACTGTAAAAATCCACAGGGGCTTTAGGAAAACATTCATTCCCTGCATGTAAAAACTAGATCTTCCCTATAATTCTTTGAATAAGGGACCTGTTCAGGGTTTTAGCTCATCTTCTTCTCTTGGGATTGCCATACCAAAGCTTCCCTTTGAAGGAAATACTTTTAATTCTTAGTGTGTCATTGGTGTGCCTTTTCCTGCATGCAGTATTTTTGGAGCAGGAGGCACAGACAGTGCAGATGTGCATCCTCCCATGCCCTGGGCACCCACAGGATGGTGGCCTGGCACTGGCCTCTCCTTTGAGGTGCATCTGCACATCATGAGTCTGCTGGGACAGTTGGTGTGGCCTCAGAAGAGTGTGGAAAGGAGTAAAGCTAATAGAATACTTTCTGAATGAGCTGAAGGAGTTCTGAGAAAAACAAACCCTGTGCAGGATTAGGCCAGTGTCTAGATTGTGGTTCAGTTCAGCTTCTGTTCCTTGACACCAGGTTAGTGTGCCCAGGGTTTTGTTTGAGGAATACTGCACAAGTGGGTGGTGAGAGGAGGGGATTAGACCTCACCTGATCTGGTCATAATGAGAGTGTGTGGTCCATTTCAGCAGGTTCTTCAGCCTTTGTGTTTGCTTCTGACTTGCTAAKGGATCTTTGAAGGTGCAGATGTAGGTCCTAATTACAGCTTTAAGGCAYTCATAGGGCTTTTTGAAGAGGGCAGCTCCTTTTAAAGGGAACAGTACTGCCTTGGGAGGAAGGCTGCATATTGAGTGTTGAAGGAAAGTAGGAACACTGGCTTTGCTCTCAGTTTTCCTCTGAAAGCTCTGAATAACTGTTTCCAGTGTTTTGCCTGAATAAAGAAACAGGGTGAGAGGGATAGGAGAGTGTTTGGAAGGAAAATCTTGCAGTGTTCTTTCAGGTTTGCATCAGCATGTCTGCACACACAGAAATAWGAGAACACTACCTCATGGTAGAAATCTTAACCTTATAAGGTTATATTTTTGTAAATACCTTCATGAAAAAGGCTCAGCAAGAAATTACACGTGTGCTTCTGGTATTAGAAGGGATTGGCCTGATCTAGAGACACTTAAATGATCAAAGAAAAAACAAATGAGTAAGAAACTTATTTGTGTTCAGACATACCTGATAATACTTCTGCTTTGTTATTCCCTCAGAATAAGAARCAAGGATGTAAAAATGAAGAAGTTCTGGCTGTACTTGGTCATGAATTGGGTCACTGGAAACTAGGTCATACTGTCAAGAATATAATCATCAGCCAGGTAAGTTATTTTAAACAGTTTTTTTTTTTTTTCCTGGAGCATCTGTAATTATAGCTATTTCCAAATGCTCTCTTCCAGCTTTGTTAGTGTACATTCACAGATATACTTACACTGTGTGCTAGAAAGTTGGTCTGGATCAGAGCCATCCTTCTTTCCTGATCTACGTGTTTCAATAACAAACAACATTATGGCACCTTCCATTTTACTCTCAAAAGACCAACCAACCACTTGGAGAGCTAATGACCCCTCTAGAAAACTTGGTGAGGCATGGTCCTGCCTCTTGGCTCTGCAAAGCCAGGCAAGCACAGTGATGTGCATGGTGCTGCACAGCTTGGATGGAAGCACAGATTGTTTCCAGAACAGAAGTACAACACAGCACAGACACACTTTGTTTGGCTCTAAACTTTTCAGAACCTGTGCTTAATTCCAAGGGTTTGGGTTATATCCTGTACTCCCTTCTCACTTTTCTTCTTGTTTTTTCATCTCCCTTCATTACTGGTTTTTTGCTCACTTATAGAAAATAGTGGTTTTTCTACTGTTGCATCTTCAGAAAGCAGGTAAAGACAGTTTGCTCCTCTCTGTATATTAGTTCCAAAGTAATCTACTTGTTTTTTACAGTGGCATCCATGTGCAGATCTATAATGTGATGTTATGTAATGATTTATCTTAATCAGGAATCTTTTTTCTTTTCTCCAGATGAATTCCTTCCTTTGCTTCTTCTTGTTTGCTGTGCTGATTGGTCAGAAAGAACTCTTTGCTGCATTTGGTTTCTATGACACCCAGCCTACCCTGATAGGCTTGATGATCATTTTCCAGTTCATTTTTTCACCTTACAACGAGGTAAATTGTTTTCAAGACATAGCCACTGAATTATTATCCTATTTAAATAATGGTTCTGTTTTGTCAGGGGCAGTTTGAAGTTTCTAGGGGCTGTATTGGGTGTCTCATTTTGGTAATCAGGCCTAGTGCTGCATGTTGAGTGGCACTCCCAGTGTCAGGTGTGGCTTGGATAAAGCTTAGTGAGATCAGTCTGCAGCCACAGCCATGTGTGGGATGTGGGAAGCTAGATGTGAATTTGCACTCAAGGAATTTGCACATAGCTGAATTTTAAAATAYTTTTTAATGCATTTCTCTCCACAGGTTCTCTCCTTTTGTTTGACTGTGTTAAGCCGACGATTTGAGTTTCAAGCAGATGCATTTGCCAAGGAACTTGGRAAGGCCAAAGACCTCTATTCTGCTTTGATCAAGCTGAACAAAGATAATTTAGGATTCCCTGTTTCTGACTGGATCTTTTCAATGTGGCATTACTCCCACCCACCCCTTTTAGAAAGACTTCAGGCCTTGAAAGATGCAAAGCAAGAGTGACAGCAGTGATTGCTGGTTCAGAGACAGTGCTTCCATCTCAGAAGCAAAGTTCAGAGCTGCTTTTTAAGTTTTTTTTTAAAGGATAATGAGAATTAAGTGCGCTGTTACCAGCACCACAGATCTGAGTATCCTGAAACAGGTATTAAATTATAAATGACTTATTTTTAACAAAAGCAAAACTGTGGAACTTAATTTAGAAACAGTGCTGGGTGAAGACCTTCCCCCCCACCTGCCACACTGACTTTTATTTCCATATCATAGTATAGACTTTTAAAGGGAGGAAAACAAGTGTAGACTTCAAAGCACCTTTTTCTTCAGTTTGTATATGCCTTGAACATTGCTTTTGATCCTTTTTGTACTCTCACCATTCTGTGAACCTTCCCAGYCTCACCCTCTTCACACTGAAGAGGCTTTGGGTGACTTGATTTCCTGTATAATGATACTTGTGCTTGCCCAGTGTGTTTTAAAAAGCTGAATGCAGCTGCAGGCTTTTCTCCTGCATTCATGTCTGTCATCATGAAAAATGCTACTTAAATAAAACCTTCTTTCTCTGAAGTGTGGGAAGAAGGGTGAATTATAGCTGAGGAAATGTACCATGTCTTCCTTGAAAATGAGCACTAGGTGGTATTTAGTAGCATCACAGTGGGATTAGCTGCTCCTGTTGGCCACAGTGCTGCTGGGGTATGGGAGGATGTTACAGAGAATCACAACAGGAACCACACTTTTGRGAAAATTGCTAATTCTCTCTTGCTCTCCCTCTTTCCACATCTCTGTTCCTCCATTGCTGTTGTAGTTTGCCTAGATTTTTTGTGTGTATGGAAGTGTCCAGTTGCTCAGCCAGTGTATCAGARCCACACTTGCATTCTGAGGGGGCTTATCCTCCATTCCATTGAGGGWTTTTTATTAATATGAATCCAGCTGAAATAGTAGTGTTGGCATACTTATTCTTCATCATTGTTCTTCTGCATAAAATTTCTTGCATATAAAAAGCCCAGGAAACAGTTTGCCCACTGAACARAGTGGGTAAATGTGGAAATGGCTTCAGCATTGATTATCTCAGACTTTTCTGATGAAAAATAGGATGATATCTACTTTTGTTGAAGTAAAAATAAAAGTAAAATATAAGTTTGCATGTGCATACAAATGTTTTAACCAGCCTGAATATACATACTCCATATAAAAATCAGATTTTCTATCTTCAGTAAATTAAAAAAATTCTGCTCAGCTCTGTACAAAGAGAGAAGTCATGGAAGCAAATTGTCATTGTTTCACATGTCAGAATATTCTCATATATTTTATTGTTAGCTCACATTTGTTTTTCTGATCATAGGGAAAAATGCCTTATAAGATGATGGGCACAATGATGTCTTGGGTGAAACAAGATGTTGCTGAAAGCCCTTTGTATGCCTTATTCTAATTGTGTTTATACCCCAGCAAATATGGAGCTAAACTATAGACACAGATTTAGGAGACAGTTTTACAAATTTGGAGAGCCTATGTTTGTCATGTTAAGTGTATTTAATAAAAGGCCCTCAAAAATAAAAGCATCTGTCAGTTCAGAGGAATAAATAACTGTGTCAAGTTTTGAATAAGATGTTGGCTGCTGTAAGGCTATGGAAAACATGCTAAGTGTGCTTTGAGAAAATGATTTGTCTCATCCATTAGGTAAAAATTGTATGCAAAAATGAATTTTCTGGCTRTTTCAGAAATTTGGGTAAATGCAAACAAAAGGAGATTAGAGTGCAAAGATGAAGGAAATGCCAGTTCCTATGAAACATGGAATACTTAAAATACCAAGCTCACAGGCAAAGATAGTGTTCTTAGAGCAATTGCCTGTTACTTCCTTTTCTCCCCCATCAGTGTTTAGTTATCTCTGCAGTTCTAGCTGGGTTTCATATTTAACTACTGAACAAGGTTTCAGAGTTGGTTCCATTCTGCTCCAGTTGCTTCTCAGCACTGCAGTTGTCAGTGTGTGCTGCTGAGCTTCTGCCTGCCCACATCCTACTGGGCACATGGAGTGCATCAGCTTCATCTTGCAGACCTTCTACAGCCTCAGATTGCCTCCTGTCTCCCTGAGAATCACACCTCAATCTTGATGTGCAACTTCTGCCTTCCCAGGTGCCTGAATGCTCCCACAGTGTCAGTACAGGTGTGTGATAAGCCAGCACCAGCTTCATGACAAAGTAGGTCTGCTTAGAGCAGCCACCATCCCTTCCAGGAATGACCAGTTTTTGAGGAAATGGGCAAGATTATCTAGCATGCCTTTAGTTTTCTGTTGCCTTTAGCAAATACTTTTCAGATATTCAAAGGAACCCAGAGCAGAACATCTTTGATATCTGTGGGACTGCTGGGCATTCAGCAGCACAGTCCTGACCAAGGGCTGGAGCTCCAGCTTCCTGTTTCCTGCCTTAGCAGCTTCTTCTGCTGGGCTAAGTAGAAACCTGAGAGAAGACATGCTGAGGAGAAGTGCCAGACCTTGAGAGGTGACAGAAGGACTAAAACTGAATCCTTTGTTAACATGAAGCTTGATGTGTCTGGGTAATGTGTGCTGGCAGCTCAGAGACCCAARTGCCCTGGGCTGGTCCCCAGCAGGGAGGGGCAGGACAAGGGAGGGGATTCTGCCCCTCTGATCTGCTGGGGTGGGACCCCACTGCAGAGCTGCCTCCAGCTCTGGCATCCCCACAGAAGAAAGGCCTGTGGGAATGAGTCCAGAGGAGGCCACAGAGATGCTGGAGCCCCTCTTGCTTGGGAGCCAGGCTGGGAGAGCTGGAGCCTTCTCCAGGGAGACTTCAGAGCCCCTTCCAGTGCCTAAAGGGGCTGCAAGGGAGCTGAGAGGGACTTTGGACAAGAGCCTAGAGATGGCTAGGGAGAGATGGCTTTAAACTGAAGGAAGGCAGATTTAGATCAGATATTGTGAAGAAATTCTTTACTGAGGGACAACTGGCACAGGGTGCCCAGAGAAGCTGTGGCTGCYCATCCTTGCAAGTGTCCAGGTTGGACAGGGCTTGGAGCAACCTGGCCTAGTGGAAGATGTCCTTGCCCATGCTTTAAGATGAGCTTTAAAGCCCCTTCCAATCCAAACCATTCTGCGATTAAATAGGCACWAACATCTCCCTTTCAAAGCGTTTCAAGGGCCTCCATTTGTCCACGCAGGACTGGCCACAGGGTGCTCTGGGCCAGGTGTGCAGGGTCAGAGAGCGGTGGGACCGTTGTGTTTGCGGAGTCGGTGTGCGATACCCGGGAGCGGTGTGCGGTGTCGGGGAGCGGTGTGCGATGTCCGGGGCCGGTGTGCGGTGTTCGGGACCGGTGTGCGATGCCCAGGAGCGGTGTGAGGTGTCCTGGGGCGGTGTGCGATGCCCGGAAGTGACAGGTGTGCGATGGCCGGGAGCGGTATGCGATGCCCGGGAGCGGTGTGCGATACCCGGGAGCGGTGTGCGATGCCCGGGAGCGGTATGCGATGCCCGGGAGCGGTGTGCGATGCCCGGGAGCGGTGTGCGATGCCCGGGAGCGGTGTGCGATGCCCGGGAGCGGTGTGCGATACCCGGGAGCGGTATGCGATGCCTGGGAGCGGTGTGCGAGGCCCAGGAGCGGTGTGCGATGCCCGGGACCGGTGTGCGATGTCCGGAACCGGTGTACGAGGCCGTGCCCGCTCAGGGCCCCTCACGGCGGCGGCTGCGCGGGCCGGGCGCGGCTGCGAGGGCGCTCCGCGGGCAGCAGGGGGCGCTGAGGAGCAGAGCCCTCCCTCGGGGGTTGCAGCGCCCCCTGCTGCCCGCGGGGCCGCCCCGGTGCGCGCGCGCGGCGGCCCGGAAGTGACGTGTGTGTGGGGCCGCAGCCCCCGCGCGGCTCCTTTGTGCGGCGGGGGCGATGCTGGCGGGCGGCAAGAAGGGCGCGGAGGCGGCGGCGGGCGGCGAGGCCGGGCCGGAGGCGCCGGTGCCTCCGCCCGCCGCCGCCGGGGCCCTGGGCTCCTCWTCGGATAGCGGCGGGGCTTCGGAGCGCACGCCCCGCAAGAAGGAGCCGCCGCGGGCCTCGCCGCCGGGCGGTGCGTCCGAGCCCTCGGCCGTCGGGGCCACCCCCGCGCCCGGCGCCGAAACCACCGGCATCGCCGAGACCCCCGAGGGCCGCCGGACCAGCCGCCGCAAGCGAGCCAAAGTAGGTGTGGGGCGGTCCGGCTGCGGGCCCCGGCGGCGCCTGGTGCGCGACGCGCTCGGGCCGGCAGGTCCCGGCCCTGCTCGGGGAGCCCTTCCTCAGGGAGTCCTGGGCTTAGATCCTGCTCGGGCAGCCCTTCCTCAGGGAATCCTGGGCTTAGATCCTGCTCGGGCAGCCCTTCCTCAGGGAATCCCGGGAGGGACCTGCTCGGGCAGCCCTTCCTCAGGGAGTCCCGGGTGGGCTCTGCTCGGGCAGCCCTTCCTCAGAGAGTCCCGGGCCCAGATCCTGCTCGGGCAGCCCTTCCTCAGGGAGTCCTGGGCTCAGACCCTGCTCGGGCAGCTCTTCCTCAGGGGGGGCCCTGCTCGGGCAGCCTTTCCTCAGGGAATTCCGGGGGGGCCCTGCTCGGGCAGCCCTTCTTCAGGGAGTCCCGGGGGTCCCGACCTTGGCCTGGGGCTCTGTACGGGACCCGGCCCTGCCGAAGGGGGTGGGTGGCAGCCCCGGGACGGAGGGCTCCGGTGTGCTGAGTGTAAGGGACAAACACGCGGGAGCGCAAGAAGCCACACTGGCTTAAGATTAAGATCAAGATCCCTTGTCCTAGCTATCCTTCGTGGGCTCTGGGAAGGACTCGTGCCCCGTCATAAATGAGAGGTTTTTGCAGTTGTTTATGAACTTTCTGCGGTTTCTGACCGGATACSGAGCAGTAAAAACACCCCAAATCTATGGCAGTGCATTGGGGCGCTTGTGAGCTCACATTTTATCAGCAAATTCTTCTGTTACTGTGGTTTACGTATGCGGCCTCTCGAGGCTCATGTGCATGGCATGATGCTGGTTTGGCAGGGTTGTGAAGGTGATGGCCATGCTGTTTTTCACCTTCCCTCTATTGGTATTGGAGAGCTGAGTCGAGCCTGTGTAAGGATGAGATTTAACAATGAAATCTAACAGCTGTAAAAGGTCTCCAGCAGTTTGGGTCTGCAGTATGTAATTCTCATCTGTTGTTCTGAATATATGAGAACATTACCTTTTTTGGTGAAACCTTTTCTTGGAAACCTTGTTTCAGAAGGTATTAAAGATCTTGACTGTGCCCGGGGTTGGGGTGTTTGACCTGGAAGCTGAAATTTTTGGCACTGTTTTGTGCTGTGGCATTGACTGTGGCTCTGTAGAGCCATTGTGTGATGTGATAACTGGCCTGGTCCTTCTCACACAGGAACTGTTGGGTAGGTCGGTCTGGTGCATCTTTTAAATCACAATAAGGCAGGTGCAGACTGGACATAAAGAAGGCATTTTTTACTATGAGGGTGGTGAGGCCCTGGCATATGTTGCTCAGAAAAGCTGTGGCTGCCTCATCCCTGAAAGTGTTCGTGGGCACATTGGACAGGGCTTGGAGCAGCCTGGGATAGTGAAAAATGTCCCTGTCCTTGGCAGGAAGGGTGGGATGAGATGGGTTTGGTTGTCCCTTCCAGTCCAAACCATTCTGTGATCTTCAGAGGCAGCATTTMATCTTTATAGTGGTCTGTTAATTAGCAGGAATTAGTGAGTTATGTGTTGGTGGTTTCTTTGCACTGACAGAACCCATCTGCAGAGGGTGTTTGTCCCTTGTGGCACCATCTGTCCCCTTGAGCACTCAGGCCAGCATGAATGTTTGTGGTGTCAACTTCCTTTGGGAGGGTATCTAGGTTAAATCTAGGGGAAAGCTTTGGGTTTTTTATTGAACTTGATGGTTCTTCAGAAGTTRTGGAAGCTCCAAGGGAATGGGAGGCTTCAAATGAGTTGTGTGTGGCTTCAAACCCCCGTGATGGTGTGTGTGTGTGTGTGCTGAGTGCTCACTGTCACTTGCTTCAGAGTGGGCGTGCACAGGAGCTCCTGGAGGAGCAACAGTGTGAAAATCTAAATGTGCTGGACATTGTGGAATGTAAATACTTAAAAGATGGCAGATCATGGAGTATGTTAGTATCTTAAAGAACCCAGGGTTTCCTGTACTCAGGCTCCCCAAAGCTACTTTGAATTGTGCCCATTGTGGCTCTTTTTTAGTGACTGAACTTTGCCTATGAAAGATTTTTTTCTTCTGGTGAGAAATCCAGAGTTGTTTTAGTTGTTTTTTGGTGGAAGCAGACCTGTTGGATGTTGGAGGGTCACTGGCTGCTTTCTTTTTGTTTTTCCCATGGCTGTGTATTGGGAAGTGCTTTTTTCCCTTTCCAATCAGTAGGGAAACTCAATAGCAAGTACACAGAACTTTCTTACTTTGGATTAAAGCTTGGTTGACTAAGCAGTATGAGATTCCAGGCTAGTTTTTTGGGGTTTCCATGTTCCTTTAAGTTGGAGTGAGTCTTTTTAGCTGGTAATTTTATTTGTTTTTACTGGAGAACAGTAACAGAACAAGACATACATGGCAATAAAGATTGGGGGGGGTGAGGAGAAGGGATGTTTCTTGTGTTGAGCCACTGGTGTGACCATTCTGGAGAGGAAGCAGCTGTGAGCCTCTGTACCAAGATTCCCAGTAAGCAGGAAATCATACAGGGCACAGGTGGGATTTCTGCAGGAAATCTTGTGTACACTTCTGGTCATCTGTGCTTAGCAGATGGAATTCAAGTCCAAACACATGGAGTGGACACAGAGGCTGCTTTTTATGCCTTGGCAGGGATGTGAAGGAAGGGGAGAAAACCAGAGAGGTTAAATGATAATATAACATACATAAACTGGGCTTGATGTGAGTAGAAAGCTCCTATTGTAGGGTGCTGCAGATATTTTTTTAGGTAGGGGAAAAAACATTTGGAACCTGTTAAGCTTTGTTGCATTTTATAGCATGATACCTGCAATMAGAGTCTGCATAAGGTGGCTCAAGCCTTTTCTTTAAAATGTAATTTTGTTATTTGCAACATTAGTGTCAATAGGCTGACTTACAGACATCTTCAGTGTGTTCATGTTGTGTTGTGCTTTTCACAGGTCGAGTACAGAGAGATGGATGAGAGTCTTGCAAACCTGTCAGAAGATGAGTATTACTCTGAAGAAGAGAGAAATGCTAAAGCTGAGAAAGAGAAAAAACTGCCCCCACCACCTCCACCAGCTCCTGCAGAAGAAGAGAATGAAAGTGAGCCAGAGGAGCCCTCTGGTGAGTAGAGAGAGACCTTCTCCTCTGAAACTCTGAAAATTTACCTGATTTGTTAACAGAAATTAGGTAGGGCTGGGTGTGGCATCAYGAATCCCATGTCTGGTTTCAATCTGGTTTTGAATAATTGTTCTACAGTGTTTTTATTTGCTGGCCCCATATTTGGAAGGAGGAGAGAAATGCAGAACAGCCTGATAAAGACAGGARTGTGCATTAATATAATTCCAAGTGAAGCCAGAYCTCTAGTGCTAGATTCTCMTGATCCTTAYTGCCTTGTCTTTGGAATCYTGCTGACCAGAACAAGCTCTGGCTCTGCTGCCACACCTGCTCATGTATCAACATTCACTTTTTCCTCAGAGAGAAAAGAGGTTGGGTTTAAGGGGGTTTTGTTGTGCAGAAGAACAGATTTAAACCACTGTGATTCCTGTGGCTTTAAACTATGACTCTGATCTTAARTTCAGGTTGGATACTGTTTGCTTAAATTTCAGTGCTTTCCTTTTAACTTAGACAGAGCTTCACTTTCCATTGAGAAGTTTTTTGGTCAGGYTTGTTCAGGAGGCAGCTTTTGAAGTTTGTGGTAGTAGCAGCAGCAGTTCTTTACCTGCATTGTGTTTTCAGCTGCCACCACTAGTGAGGTCTGGGGGTATCACCCAGCTACATAGAAGGTCATGCAAAGCTCAGAGTCAAGAGATCTCATGAGATAATGTTGTGGTGTTGGTGTTAGACAAGAGCTGAAATCCAGTAGCTGAATCTTTGCAGATTCATCCCTGATCTGAGTCACTGATAGTCTTCAGTTATCCTAATTTTTGGGTTTTTGTTTTTTTTTTTTGGCTGGCAGGTTTGAGAACAGGAGTGATGTTAGCTTGGGGATACTAACTTCAGTTGCAGAAAAAACATTAAAATCTGTGTGGRTGTGTTTTATCTCTTAGCATTTGCCATTGTAACCTCTCCTTGTTGCAGCTGCCTTGATACAGGAAAAATATAGCTCATATGCTTGACTGAAATACTTAGTGATAAAAATCCTGCCTCAGTTGTAGCTGATGTAGTGGAATTTTAATAGGTGTAATTAAGCAAATATTTTAAGMTGAMTATTTAATTTAGCTTACACATTGTGTTTAATCCTTGAGAYCTACTATTAATACACTTTATTTCTCTCAGATTCCATTTTGTGCCTCTAAGAGTGATTCTTGCAATCARTTTGAGGCATAATCAGTGAAGTGCAGTGGAGCAGGTTTTGTCCCATGAAGGCAGAGACATGGAAGATCAGCAGAGCTGTGTCATGCTGTTCTGTACAGTAACAGCCTGTTGGACAGTTCYTTTGCAAGCACTGCATTTAGCCATCTAAATACAAACAATTTTCAAGCAGGCTCTATGAAATGAGTAGATTTCAGGTCATCATATCATTTCTCTATTCCTAGAATATGCATGAAGCAATAAAGTAGAAAGAAGACAGATTTCAAGCTGTCATTGCTGTAATTTTTAAGGTTTCTGAGACTATATACATTTGTGGATCTCTATTTWTGTTTTTATTAATATAGGTGTCAAGAACATCAGATTCTCTTATGCTGGCTGTTAAAAGTGCATTGAAACTGCTAATTCAGGCAGCTTTTAGAAGGAGGAGGTGGCATGGAGTCTGCTGKGTATAAAAGCAGTGTTTATAATTGAGGTTTTCTCTCTCTCTCTGGCACTGAAGGAAAAATTAAAGTGTTCAGTAAGAAATACTAAATTGGACAGTAATAATAGAGTAGGATTGCGTACTGAAAATCTAGGAAAATTTTAGTTAGCCTGGGTATTACTGTTAATTTATTCTCATAGCAGACCTTAAAAAGTTCAYTTCTGTGTTTAAAGCCTGTAAAAATGCAGGTAATTCATTTTTTTAGAGGCATTACAGCTGAAAAGCCTGATTGTGCAGCTTCAGATGTCCTGGTGCTGGTGTGTGGTGTTCCCTTAGCCTGTCCCCACAGACAGCTCACTGAGGGGTGTTCAGTGTCACACTCCAGGTGACAGCACCTGCTCCTCCYTGGGCAGGTCCCATTCATGTGTTCAGCTGTGGGGAATTCCAGCTGCTCTGGATCTGCAAGATACACTGCAGGCTATTGCAGAGCAATAAAACAAAAGGTGGGACAGGATTTTGTGGTTAAGGTGATTTCCTTAGAGTATCTCTTCTCTTTTACTTGAGGAATATTGTCTAACAGCAAAAAGCTTCCAAACTCCCTTTCAGTGCTGACTGATGACATTTTGTGTTCTTGTTTGCCAAAATTCAAAAGTATCCCTTTTGAATCAAGGAGCTTGCTGCTTTTGCAGTTTTTCTTTTTCCCTCTAAGCAACTTTGTTTTGTTTTTCCTCACCAAATTGAATTTTTAGAACTGGAGAAGATTTTCTTTACTAGTTCTTGGCCTTTTAGAGTTGTCACTATTCTTACTTTGTGGTAATCCTATATTTTTAGATGCTGTTTTCCAAGGAACTGAATATGATMAAGATCAAGGGAATGGTCAAACTTAGTGGTGCTTTGTCTCTTTATTTTAYCTGACTTGTCTGTTTTCCTAAATAAATCCAGTACTCTGTGATACTCGTGTGCAGCTATTCTTAATTGTGAAACAGTGGACAATTACATGAACTAGATTAATTTGTGCACCTTCTTCCTCACTGCTCTTCAGCTCATGGTCTGCTATCCTGCTGCCTTGAGGCTTGGAGCAGGTTCTGCTCTCACAGATGCTCTGCTGGGCTGCAGCAGTTTGATGTTAACAGGGGTCAGCAGTTTGCTTGCTGCTAAARTTCCTTTTACAGCCAGAACCTTTCTTCCAGGGAAAGAGGCAGCCTTCACTAGCAGCCCTTGTTTCCACCCTTCTCTGCTCACACTGAGTARCATTTGGAATTGTGTCCAAGCAATCTGTAGCAGTGATGAGAACAGGAAGATTCTGATTTTTTTTTTTCTCTCAGTAAGCCAAGAGCAATTTTTCCCCCTCTGCTCATTGTCAGTGTTACTTCAGGGATTATGAATGCCATAGAAGTCAGAATCTATTTAATTTCTTGCCWTATGGAAGGCACAGGTGAAACTCTTATTGCACATTAATGGCCTTTGCTTGACTGTAAATACTCATGTTTCAGTTGTGTTAGTCTCTCCCAGAATGGAAGCAAGTCTTGAAATGTTCCCTGCAAAATAAAGTATTTGCAATGTAGCTCAAGTAGAGAATTAGATCTTGCTGTTGCAGATATGTTTATTCACAGAATCTTAACTTGGGTCATGTGAGGCCTGTCAAAATACAGTTATTTGTCACAGTCTCTCTGTGAGTTTTTTTTTAAATTTCCCTACTGGCAGACTGATTTTGTACAAGCACTAATTACAGCTCCTCTGCTGTACTGAGGGAAAATGTCTGTCTTGTTTCAGTCCCTATTTTGTTTTATCTGCACATGYTTAATGTTGTGACATTCTGGATTAATCCAGTTTAGCACAGTATGGAAACATTTGTTTAACTTTCTGTGTCTTGCTTTAGGGGTTAAATCTGTAGTTCAGATGAAATTCTTCTCAGTTAGGGTGTCTCCTAAGAGCCTTAAATTACATTCTGGCCAAATTGTCCACCCAGACTCTAAAGAGGATTAACAGTTGTGTGTTCAGCCTCAGGTTAGACCTTGCTCTCACCTGTTTGAAGATTACACCTGAGCAGTTGTGCTTTAGGAAGCAGCTGCTCATTCCAGTGACCATTGCAGTGTGTTTCTGTGCTGGTTGGGGCTTGCTGCCTGTTGAAGTGTGTGGTTTGAGGGAGCTTTGGTACAGCAGGAGCCAGCTGGGCCATCYCTGGGGTGTGCCAAGGCTTCCTGAGCTCTGCAGGGGATGGGGCTTCAGGCAGATGGCTGATGGTGGAAGGATATTGCTCATGAGCTCAGCTCAGAGCCAGGGTCTCCTGTGAGGTGTGGGAGGTGTGGAGTGCCTTTGTTCCTGCACACATTGCAGCTGTGCTCATCTCTCTTCTCAGCATGCTCTGTTCCTTGTGTTGCAGTCCTGTTTAGGACTAAAATGCAGGTAGAGGTAATTCTGAGACTCCTTCAGCTCTTTCAGATGAGTGCTCAGCCTTTCCTCGTGTAACCACTGCTGGGAATGTTGGAAGACTGATGTCTTTCAGTGCTGGGTATTGATCACATCACTGATCAATGGTATGATGAGTATTTTACTTCAAAGACAAATCTCAGTGTGTTAGAACACTGAGGGTGTATCAAGGGTACTGAAGCCAAAGTAAGTGGTCTGAGCCTTTCAAGAATTGTTCTAGCATCAAGCTTAAAGAAAGGTTTATGGGGAAAAAAATAGGGTCTCCTAAACATAAAAGGCTTTTCAAAATGCTTTAAACTATCTCCTTGGGATATGGGGAGACTTGGGAGCACCAAAGGCAAGACTATCAAATTCTTAGGGTCCATAGTATCTGATGGTATCCATCTGCCAGATCATAACTATTTAGCCACCAGGAATGCTACATATGGTGTACTTCTTTATTTCCCATACAATCTGATGTAAAGCCTTCCAGTAACCTGGATAACACTTCAGAACATAATTTTTTGGTGCCCTGAACCTAGGCTCCAGGAGATGGGATTCTCAGAACACGGGTTTAGTTAGTTGGTGAMATTTAACACCTCCAACGCCAACTGCCGGGCCTTTATGTCCAGTATGGTTTAACTTATGGAGTAAGGTCCCTGAGTTCTCCTCTTTCCTTCCACAGGGCAAGCAGGAGGACTTCAAGACGACAGTTCTGGAGGGTATGGAGACGGCCAAGCATCAGGTGAGGGTGGCGTTTGATGCTTGCCACTGGTGCAGGACCCAGGTTAGGGACCGATGCTTGCAGGTGCATGGCTGTGCTTGTCCCCAAGGGGCAGGAGAGGCAGCACTTGTGCAGCCACTGGTGACAAGTGTGGGGTGTTCAGAGGTTAGTGAAGGTCTGGAACCACTGCAGAAGGGCAGAGCTAAGCTGTGTTAATGCCTCAGGCCGATCTCTCATCCCTCCACTCCTCTCCATGTTCAGAGGAGGCTAAAGGTGCAGAAAGCTGTTTCTTACCTAGCCACCTAGATGGACACAGAGAGTTTGTACCACCTAGATGGACACAGAGAGCTTTAGAACAGTGTTCCCCTTTTTCTAATCTGCTGAAGAAACGTAGCACAGAGTGCCTTTTTGCTCCTTTCTTTTTGTCTTTTGAAAGGGTTTGTGTTTGACCTGTGTGCCAGCACTTAGCCCAGGGGATTGTCTGCTGGGCAGATTCAGTCTGCTGCTCACTGCATTGGGGATTGCATTCTCCACTTGGCCTTGGTACTGCTGCTGGCAGTGCTCACTGCTTCATTCACAGGATTGCTGTCTTTCCTCTTAAGTACTTGGAGTGCTACTTAAAATCTTCCTCCAACTGCTGCTTTTGCTCTCACTTCAGGGTCAGGGTTTTAAACAAAAGTCAAAGGCTCCAGAACCTATTCTGTACCTCCAAGCTGCTCTTTTTGAAGCAAGTAGAACTTCAAGATACTCATCTGAGAGTGCATCCTTTGCTGTTGTAAGTAAGGGAGCCAAATACTGTTCTGGATGTTACCACTTGCATGGAACTGCTGGCTGTTATGGCTCGTGGGCTTAAGGATGCATTGCCTATTTCATTTTTAGGTAGGCATTGGTTGATTGGAAATTCTACATATTTTGTATAATATATTTTGTTAGTATGCTCTAACAACTGTCTGATTTGACAGCCAAAATCCTTTCATTCAGTGTGTTCATCTGCARATGTTTCAGTAAGTCTTTAAATGAGCAGCATTCCTCAGGGTTTCTTCTGTGGGGAAGAAACTCAGTTCTCAAACTTCAGCCAGTTAGTTGTGCTAGTGCTGAATGTCAGGAAATGGGCAGGTGTGTGTGTGCAGGTGTGTGCCAAGAGGAGCTGCTCATCCAGTCTAGGCAGAGCCTTCCCAAGGAGAAACACATGTGGTTCTGAACTGGTAATCCCTGTAATGTGTGGCTTTCATGAAATACAAGCAGTAAGGGTGTGAAATGGGATTTAGTCAGCCTGAAATCCAAATCCATTTAGATCTGAGCTCTGTAGTTGCAGATGTCTATTCAAGGACAATTAGTTCTTATAAGATCTTCCAGTGGTTGGCCAAATGAAAATGCTATCTTTGCTATTATTAGCTATGCTTTTTCTAAATTCTTGTATGGAACACTCTTGTGGGTTGTTTTATTAGCTTTTTTTTTTATTTCCCTGAACACCTCTGCTCATCTGGAGCTATTCTGTTATTCTGGTTTTAAAGTTTGGGTATTGCTATGAAAGATAAATGGCCTTCAAAGCCCCCCCAGCTCAACCCTTGGGAGTTCTTCTCAAACCTGTTAGCAGCACCATGTTCTCTGGCTGCTCARTTTGAAGAAATAAATCCCAAAGCTTTTCTAGAAACTGCTGAGTTGCCTTAAATCCACACATCTGAGAGTTTGCTGGTGTTTGATGACTGCATGGCTTTTTGGCAGGTACCTGCAGAAACACACTTCTTTTAGCACAAACCTGTGAGAGGGAGTCAGCTTCAGCATTTCAGCTCTTTACCTGGCCATTCTCTGAAAATTGTGCTGCTGAGCTTTTCCCTRGCACTTGAGGATCTAGAACCTTAATTAAGATTGTTAGCATTAATACAGGATCAGAGCATTGGTAACTGGTTTGATTTCCATGCCCAGTTTTACAGAATTCCTAGCTGAGCAGGACAGCAGAAGGGCTGGGTTGTTGCTGGAGAAACTGAAGTCATAGCAGAGCTGTGGGTTTGTGTTCCACAGCTGAATATCAGTGCAGGAGGCACTGGGGGTGTGTCAGCTTCTCCTGGGGTTAGTTTTATTTTCCTTGAATGCTCTGTAGCTTCTGTTACTGATTTCTTCTTGTGAAATTTGTGTGAATTACAGACAGTTTTCTTTACCTTGAGTCATCACACAGATCTTTTGATCTTTACTTGTGAATGAATTTTTGGTTGTAGGGATTTTTTTTGTTGGTTGGTTTTTTGTTGTTTGTTTGGTTTGGGGTTTTTGTTGTTGTGGGTTTGGTTTTTTGTTTTTTGGTTTGTTTTTTTTTATTGTTTGATTGTGTTTTGTGTGGTTATTTTGATTGGTTTATTTTTGGGATTTTGGTTAGGGATTTTTTTTTCTGTTAGTTTCACAGTCATTTCCTTCCTCAATTTTTTTTTCAGCACATTTGGGAAGTAAAAATGTTTGGAATTAAAGGGATGTGTAGTGCCAYCAAAATTAAAAACAGGGAACTCCTCTCCCTGGTACAGTGACATGTACTGCTGTACATGAACTTCAAACTCTTAAACAGTTGTCTTGGTTGGTGTAACACACTGCAAGCTTCTATTTACTTTRCTATTTATTGTAATCTTTTGAGCAATTCCAGTTTCAGCAAGTGATCTTAATCATGCTGTGTTACTTGTGGGGTTTTTGCCCCTGGGATGTGTTGRCTTCTGTCTTTGTAGATTGAATGCCTTGTCCTCTGTCCTGATCAAAGCCACTTTGGGAGATGGGAGATTCCTATTTTTCTTGCTGTATTTCACATCTCAGCACTTTGTTTTGCTGGCTGTGCCTGCAGGRTTTGCTTTCTGCACTGGTGCTGCAGCACTTGATGCAGCTGTGTCTTAGTTTGTCACTTTTTCTGTAGTGCAATGTAGCAGGGACTGAGGGAAGCAGGGCACAGAAATGTGCTTCCATCACTGCCAGGGTGTGAATTGGTACAAGTGCAGTTCCTGTAGGAATTAAGGCTTTCCATAGAGAAAACCTCTCCTGTGTGGCTTCAGCATCACTTTKACATGTGGAGCATTTAAAAAGAAAAGTAGGAATTCTGTTGTTTGGAGGGAGCACAGGGAATGCATAAGTGTGATTGTATTTCACTGCACTGCCTGCTGTAAATGTATCAGATATGCAAAATGAGAGTTTAAGGTGGGTTCCTCTACCTGGAGAAGGTCAGTGCAAGTTAAACTTTGAGAAGCAGGTGAGAGGGGTTGGTAGATGCTGTGCTTACAGATATTTTGGCTTTGAGCAGGTATTAAAACAGTTTTCCAGTTCTGTTAAAAACTGGAAACCACACAAATAAGGGACAGCATCTAAAATAATTATGTTTTATTGTTAATACACAAATATGTGTGTGTGCTATATATAAAATGTATGGATATGTACCTCCACCCCACTTATTTCTCAGGCTTTGTTTTTTTGGAGGGGGGTTTGCTTGCTTGCTTGTTTTACCTCCCCTGTAGTGTAGCTTTCTCCTTATCTCTACATACCTRTAACTCAAAGAACTATGGACTGGGAAACCTGGATGTCTTACAGAAGTAAATAAAAGGACTAAATGAAACAATTGGCCACTGGCTGAGTGCCCTGGTGAGCAGGGGCAGTGTTGCTGTGCAGTGCCTGTAGATTACTTGTGTTTTTGTTGTAGGTGTGGAGGGTGCAGCTTTCCAGAGCAGACTGCCACATGACCGGATGACATCTCAAGAAGCTGCCTGCTTCCCTGAYATCATCAGTGGGCCCCAGCAGACCCAGAAGGTGTTTCTGTACATCAGGAACCGCACTGTAAGTCTGGTGGGAAAGTCTTGGTGAAAAAAGGGCAGGAAACTTGTGTACCTTGTATGCCTTGCTAAGACTTTACCATGTTTAGCAGTTATCATGTCTAGCAGTTAATGGAATTTTGGGGTTTGAGACAGTTCTGGTTTCATTTCTGGTTTCATTTCTGGTTTCATTTCTGGCATCCTGTCATGCTCTCAAGTTAAGAAATGTGCTGCCCACTTCTTGATCAAAGCAATGAAGAATCTGTAGTGTAATTACAACATCCAAAACAGATCAAGGCTTTCTCCTGTGGTTTGAAAAGAGTGTTTTGGAAATCTGAAGTCATCTTAGAAAAATGACAGTAGGAAAGCAAKAAATATTTTGATAATTGCTGTGTTGCCATAGTTAAGAGACAAAACACCTRATGCACCACTCAGTTTTTTCACAGACTGAAGATGATCAAGGGACATCACAGGGTATTGACCTTGGTAACACCAAGTGCTTAATAACTTAAAGAAATTATTTAAAATGTATGTGTGGTGGACATCTTCATGCTAAGAGCATGACTTCTGCTATTCCTGTAAAGTTTTCCTCTAACTCAAGTTGTCACTTCTGGGAAGTCATGAGATGTGTAAAAGCAGGCCAGAGCATGCCAAAACAATTTGCACAAAATGAATACTGAGTAATTGTCTTACAAATGTATTGGAAGCAGAAAAGCCTTCCACTGAAACTAGGAAATTACTGGAGAGAGAGATTTGCAGGGAAAAGCAGAGACCAGCTCACTGCTGGTCTGTGAGCCTTATTCACTCCAGAGGAACTGGGAGAAGTTCCTGAGCAGGAATCCTGCTTGAGGAAGGCTTGTGAGAGGAACYGTTCCTGCAAGAACAGCAGAGGCTGTGGAAGAGCTGATGTGAGCCCAGTGCTCAGCAGAACTGCAAACTGCAGTGTGCTGCCTCTTCATCAGCCTCAAATAGCCTCCCAGATGATTAAGAAAGTATTTCTTAATCATTCCTATTCATGATAGGTGTAGGATTTGCACTTTAATTTGGTATCTGTGAGGAGCTGTGAAGCACAGTAATGCAGCTCTAGAGAAATACCCAAATCAATGACTAATTATGGAATGCAAAATGGAGTGGAAATGACCTAGATCTAGGAACAGTACAGTTATTTATTAACTCCTGCCTCTCTGCTATGAAGTAGGAGTTCTTTTGGGGAAATAGTTCTTTTYTAGTATGAATTGACCTACTGACATATCACAGACAATTCCTTCTGCTTGATTTTTGAACTGTAAATGTCCTGTAAATGTGGTTTTTTGTGTATATGTGGCCAATGTAGTCCATTGTCATGGCTTACATTGGTGAAGGATCATTATTGATGGATTGGATCATTAAATATTGGAGATAAATAAACCTTATAACATAAGTACTGCTGTAGCTTTCATGAATACATGAACTCTGATGCCAAAAAGCCAATGCTGGCTGACACTGCCAACTGCACAATCTTTGTGCTACCTTGGTGCATTTGCACTTACTTGAAATGGTGGGAGAATTCCCACACCATTCCTGTATTGCACCCACAGGAGCACTGGGAGGTGAAATTCAGTGTGGCTTGGGTAGTCCTGCCAAAGTTGAGTTCATCAGAGGGTTTCATCTCCTGACAGTGGCAAACACACACCTGGAAAACACCTCTTTTGTACTGACACGTTGTGTTGTTTGTTTAAATACAGCTGCAGCTCTGGTTGGACAACCCAAAGATTCAGCTGACATTTGAAGCAACCATCCAACAATTAGAAGCACCTTATAACAGTAAGTCAGATATTTCATTATCAGAATTGTAGTGCATGTATCACCGCTGTGCTCTTCCACTTGTGTTTGAGGAAAAGCTGCTTGAGATGCTTCAGTCCTKTGTTGGTGGAGCTCCATGAGTTGTGTACAGACTGGAATATTGCATTATGCTCATGGTTCAGATTTGGGAGTGTTCATTGCCTGCTAAAGAAATATCACAGGATTCATAAATGCTGATAAAAAGATGGATTGTTACGGTAGGGTTAATTCATGTGCAGATTTTGAGGTTTGCTACAGCTTCTTGGTGGTTTTCAGCTGTAAAACATTATTAATCATGGTTTTTGGGAGGTTTTTAAAGACTTAAACAGATTGGGTGTGATGCAAGAAGGCAGTAAAAGAGTGAGGAGTTGCTGCTTGCAAATGGAGACCATCCCACACTTCTCAGATTAGATCCCAATAAACTCAAAAAAGGTGGAGGGTAGCCATAAAAATATAATTGAAGAAAATAGTGCTGAAATGAATGCAAATACACTGTCAAGGATTGCAAAACAGWGAATTACTGTGCTTTTAAAAACAAAAATGAGAATTCACTGCTGCAGTAAGTACTGGCATAACACCAGCAAAGCACCTCCCAGCTCTGTGTCATGATGTGGGGATTTTGCAGGGATAGAAAAGCTGTTCTTCTGCACCAGGTTAAAACCACAGAGTCATTGTGGCACTTTTTCCCTTGTCCCAGGTGACACAGTGCTGGTTCACAGGGTGCACAGCTACCTGGAACGCCATGGCCTTATCAACTTTGGCATCTACAAAAGGGTGAAGCCCCTGCCAAGTAAGAAACTTGAACATTGTTTCCAATTGAAGTTTTGTTTTATTGTCCCATGRTTTCTTTTTTGAGTGCTCTTTTTGAGAATTGCAGTGCTAAGAAAATAAAAGAAGGGTGCAAAGCCATCTGGCTGTTGGTGTTAATGTGTTTTATTTTGGCATAGAGAAGCCAAGTATTTATGTAAATCACTTTGAGAGGAAAAGATCTTGRCAAATCTGTAGATAATTTGGTGACTGTCACTGTTTAATGAGTTATCTTAGTTCCTCATTTAAAGTCACACAATATTGTACTTAATCTGCTGCATGCTTATGTGATTCTTGAATTTTGCAAGTGAACTTCTCTGCCCTTTTAAAGTTTTATTCTTCTGGGGCAGAAAAAAAATAAAACTGTGATACTTTGCCCCCAGTAATTCATATTAATATGAATTGCTTTCTTCTTCAGACAGTTGTCTGGAAGCATTTTTTCTCCTGTTTTCTTCTCTGTTCTAGATGTACTGCTAATATGTTGTCCTTGTACCTGTCTCAGTGTTATGTTCAGAATTATTTCAGTTTTCTTTTTGTTAAGGAATTTGTTCTGTCAGAACTACTCATGAGAAGAAAGCTGCTTTTTGTTCTTGGTATCTCTTAAATGCAACTTTCATGCGTCTGTTTGCAGTTTATCACTGCACATCTAAAGGACTCCTGTAGCTGATTTTTCTCTTTCTTTAGCCAAGAAGACAGGAAAAGTGATCATTATTGGTTCTGGAGTCTCTGGGTTGGCAGCAGCTCGCCAGTTGCAGAGTTTTGGAATGGATGTCACAGTCCTGGAAGCCAGGGTATGAATTTCTGTGCTATTTTATTTCTATATAACTTAAGCAGTAACCTTGTTGATCACCAGAGCAGGGTGGGTCAGTGTGKGGTGTTCCAGGCAGGCAGCAGGAACCTGATCCTGAGCCTTTCCACAAGGAACTGAGGGATCTGTTCTTGCTGGATGTTTTCTCAGAGCTGGGCTGGATAGTCAGGTGCTGATGTTGTGTGCTYACAGCAGGAACAGCTTAGAACAACTTTCCTTCATGATTAGAAATGAGATTTTCAGCAGAGAGCAGAATGCAAGTCTAGAATGCTGGACTAAAGGGAAGGCTAAACAGAATCCCAAGAGTGTGTTATTAAGAGTTGGTTAAACTGTGGGAGAGGGCTGGAAAAGTATTAGAAGTTATAACTGTGTRTTGACWGYCTAYTGAMAATAGATGAAAAATAGATAAAAARCTAAAAAATCTTTAGGCATCAGGGGGAGGAGGAARTCTAGTACATAACTAAATTTGTGGAGGGATTGGCTTTGGAATCACACTGTATCCTACTGTAGAAACAGTGAAATCTGCCCCAATCACATTAGGCACCTTTTCTTCTATTTCTTTCCTTCTTTCTTCTTTTAAAAATGCTACTTAAGCATTTGATTCCTTCACTTAGGCAAATTAATTGTGATGGAGTTCATTCACAGAGGTTTTTGTGAGAGTGTCCATTCTGTTCATTGAACCTTCAGCTCAGAGAGTACTTGCACCATGTTTTGTGGCTGTTTCAGAGATGATATTTCAGTGATGATATTTCAGTGATTTGCCTTGCTGAATGTGATTAGAGGTTAATTAATATGTGGTTTTTGACAGGACCGAGTGGGAGGCAGAGTCGCCACCTTTCGCAAAGGGAATTACGTTGCTGACCTTGGAGCAATGGTGGTGACAGGACTTGGTGAGTTCTCCAAAATCTGAAGGACTGGGGAGGAAAACTGGAGGGCAAGATGCTGTGAATGTGAAATCTTAATGCTGTTTTCTTTCATGGCTGAGATAATTGGGTGTTTTTAACTCTTAAAGAAAGTGTGTGTTCTCCTTCAGCTTTTTTGGCAGGTAGAGGTTTTCATAAACAGCAAAGCTCTGTGATGGGAGAGACCCTGAAGAGACAGAATGTATTCTTTCAATTTACATGGCAAAACAAGGGAGGAGGGGAAGTGCAGAGCCATTCTAAAGAGAAAGCCTTTCTTCAGAGTTTAAACCCCAAAAGTACTTTCTCCACGTGATTTCAAAAATAGTTGTAAAAATAATGGCAAACAAMCCAAATTTCTTCCTATTTATTACATCAAGTTATTGATGTGGTTACTCTGCTAAGATGGGCAAGTGTTTAGTGTGGAATATCCTTCAGCAGTGGAGTGAAATGATAAAATAAAACCTATAATAAACCCTCATTTTTACAGATGGCCTAAATTTGGTGTCTGTCTCATGATTAGTCTTATTAAATTGCACACAGAAACTGGTTCCAGAYAAAAACCTGAACTTGCACAGTCATGGCAAAACAGATTTCAGCTTGCCTGTTGAAAGACTACACCATTTTTATGTTTGATTCATWGAATCATGGAATCTTCAGGGTTGGAAGGGCCCTTAAAGATGATCTAGTCCCAGTCACCCTTGCCATGGACAGGGACAGCTTCCACCAGACCAGGTTGCTCCAGGCCTTGAACACTGCCAGGGTTGGGCCACCCACAACCTCCTTGAGCAACCTGTTCCAGCATCTCACCACCCTCAGAGGAAAGGACTTCCTCCAAATCATCCAGCCTAAATTCCCCTCATTCTGTTTGTACCCATTGCCCCTTGTCACATCAGTGCAGTTTCTGATGAGGATTCCCTCTCTGGCTTCCCTGAAGGACCCTTTCAGATACTGGAAAAGGTATTTGATGGTTTTTTCCATGTGCTCATTGCAGGAATCACTGAAGTGCAGACCTTTGGCAGTGTTACATGAGCTCCCTGCAATGCACACTCTGGATTTGGTGTTTTAGTCTCTGAAATTGCTTTGACTCTGGAGTTTTTGTTTAACTGCAGACAAATTTTACAGGAGTCTGTGTTAACTGTATAAAGTCTTTTTCAGGAGGAAATCCCATGGCTGTGGTCAGCAAACAAGTAAATATGGAATTGGCCAAGATCAAACAAAAATGTCCACTTTATGAAGCAAATGGACAAGCTGTAAGTCTGATACTGTTTCCATGAATCTTTTAAAAAAGAAATAATATCTCAAGTATGTTTGTTACCAGGCTATTGRTCTAGCATGAGATGGCTTCCAGAGAGAGGGAAGAAGGAAAGTGTGTGTCCCTTTTTAGGCATTTTAATAATACTGTAACACACCTGCACATATTCCTCTAAAAGCTGCTCTTTCCACTAGAATTTTACATTTCAGAGGTTTTGTGGAAGGCAAGTTCTCTCACCTTTGTTTAACCCATGCATGGTTTAACAGAGGTGGGGTTTGCTCTTTCCAGCASTTGGGCTCTCACCATGTACCAGGTRTTTYCACTGTTWMACTGAGYRTCATCAGTGCAGTTAAATCCCACCATTCCATACCTGCAGTGCTTCCACCATCACCCTGCAAGAGCTGCATTGGTAGTTCTTACTCACAGTGACCATCCCAGAAGATAAATTACTGTCTGTCCACTTCACTGAGCTGTGCCAAGCCTTCCAAAGCCTTGTGGTTGTGTAGAGCCATCCCACCATCAGAGTCTTGACAAGCCTCTATCTCTGATGAACACACCTCCCTTTCCAATAAGGAAATCTTTTGGGCCCATGAGGCAGTTTGGTTTTCTCTGGCAGGAGAAGTTTGCTGTCATGATGGTTTGACAGCTCTTCTTGTGCCCATCCTGCCAAAGTGTGACCTGCTGTTGGACACACCTTGCTGTCTGATTATTTGAGAGAGCTGAGGGTATTTTCTMCAAGGCCTATTCTCAGCAACTGTATTATTTATGAATAATAAAGAACAATGCTTGTTCTTTTGTCTCCAAGGTTCCCAAAGAGAARGATGAAATGGTGGAGCAAGAATTCAATCGTTTGCTGGAAGCCACCTCCTATCTCAGCCATCAGCTGGATTTTAATGTCCTCAATAACAAGCCTGTCTCCCTWGGTCAGGCTCTGGAGGTTGTCATACAGTGAGTGAGCTCTCTCTTTTTGCTRTTTTTGAATTTTATGAATATYTATGAAAMTCCAAAAGATACCTGGAACAATTGTGGTGCTCCTGGATGTGAGTATTACCCTCTTCATATACAGATGGTTAAAAGAGAAAACCTTCTTGAAAGCTTTCTGGAAATCATTGCTACAGTGTTAATTKGTGCCCATAGTGCACTGACACTGCTTGAAAGCTAAAGGTAATTGTAATGGCCTTTATTAGCAGAAGGTAACTTCACACTCACATTTAATTAGTCATATATCCCTTATTTACAGACACTTGCATTCATTTTCCAGTTGCCATACAAGTATTTACTCAAATATCCCATGACATGTGGTTTGWTTGCATTCCACTAATTAGATTGTGYTAAGTTTTCTCATTAACACAAGGATTGAGCTGCCTCTCACTTCTCACTTTTTCCAGATTGCAGGAGAAGCATGTGAAGGATGAGCAGATTGAGCACTGGAAAAAAATTGTGAAAACACAGGAGGAATTGAAAGATCTTCTTAACAAGGTCAGATGATGACATTTAGAACAGGATAAGCATTGTGTTCCTCAGAAAGTGGCAAAATGTACAAAAATGTCCAAAGAAGGATATCAGAAAGTTGCTATAAAAGCTGCTCTTAAAATATCTCTTTGCTTCAGACCTGTTAGGACAAAGGTGTCTCCTGCTTGAGGAGGAGAAAAATTAATTAGGCAGAAAACCATAAAACATAATATGGGAAAAGAAAAGGACAGACCTGATAAACAGTGATGTTTCATAGCTTCCTTCAGAGATGCTGAGGCTTTTGGGGSYWWTTWAAAAWKKTT
>CADDXX010000175.1:665817-682461 GCA_902810485.1 Alauda arvensis | reverse complement strand
TTYYWRTACAGAAACAGTGGTAAACAATTTCCAYTATTTTTGCTTGTGGTAAATGACATCTTTACTTTTCTATGGAAGTTAAATTAAAAATGCTTGTGGACTGCTGTCAAATTATGTGCAACATTGTAAGAAATTAATGGTGTTGGGTTCAGTTGTTTGTGGTTGGGGGTATTTACTGTGGCTTCCTGGAGGTAGAATTGCATCTAKGAGTGACACCTGCCCAAACCAGGAAATCTCTTTTGTATAGTGGCATAGTTTGAGGTGAAAATCCAGTTTACACAGTAACTTGTTGAAATCTGCCTTTCACCATTTCCCCCCCTTTCTTTCTTTCTTCCTTTTCCTGCTCTACCTTCAAAGATGGTGAATTTAAAGGAGAAGATTAAAGAACTTCACCAGCAGTACAAGGAGGCCTCAGAAGTGAAGCCACCCCGGGATATCACAGCTGAGTTCCTYGTGAAGAGCAAGCACAGGGATCTGACTGCCCTGTGCAAGGTGAAGGATCACACACATGCCCTCTTTGCTCAGGACTTCAGCAGCCCAAAATTAGCCAAAATGTTCAGCAGATAACATTAGCCAACATAAATGTTTGCACATCTCTTGCCATGATCCAGTGCTTTCAGGAGAAWGTGATTGACAGTAACTCTGGGTTATTGTAACACTGCATTGAGTACCTTTAAAAAAAACTCAGATGAGTCTGTGCTGGCTCATGTCAGACAGCATGTCATGTTTTCAAAATGAGTTTGTATGTCAGATTTGTTAAAAGCTGTATTAAAGACAGCTGGACTTCACAACAGTCTGGAAATAAAAATCTGCATTTGAAGAGAGATACCTGTTCCCTAAGATAATTGCACAGTCATGGCAAAACAGATTTCTGCTTGCCTATTGAAAGACTGCACCAATTTTATGTTTAATTCATAGAATCATGGACTAAAACACTTCTTTTTGTCCAAAGATTATCATGTACAGAGCTCTGTTTTAACAAGCAGAGTTCCTTTCCCTCTCTGGGAATATCCTGATGTGGAGATGTGCCTTAAAATGAGACTGTAAAAACTGTTCTGTCTGTGCTGGTGACAGAGCTGGATGCTAAAAATGATCCTTGRTTCTACCTGATTCTGCCAGGTCAGGTAGAACCAAGGWTCATTTTTCAGCTGCTTGCTAAACAGAGGATAAATACCTTTATCAGCAGCTCTGGGTGTGTTTGGATGTGTATATACATAAATAATGGCTCTTTTATTTTGTCACCAGTGAACAGCTTTGTGCTCCTGTTGCTTTTACTGGGCACTCCAAATTACTGTGCTTTGAAGGAAGAATGCTGTTGATGTTATACATAATTTTACTTAAATTTTTTTAAAATCAGGAAGAAGTTTGAATTAGATCATGTCTTTTATTTTTATATATAATTGATTCTGCTTTGGGAATCTCCATGTTCAATATTAGCTATAAACTATGAAGAGAGAGAAGAAGAAATAGTTTGTGGAATATAAATTTATCAGAACCACAGGAGCCCTTAAAATATCAGGAGTGTAATGGACCCTCATGTTCTTCAGTTCTGAGTGTTTAAATTCCTGAAATATCASCAAACTAATCTTTTCTGCAGTGAGACACAGAGCTCTGTATATACAAAGAGCAGAAGAGCAAAATATGCTGGATTAAATGTTGAAAAAAAAATAACAAATTGATTTAGCTTCCACTAAATCCATAAAGTGATTTTTTTCTAGTGATTCCTCTTGAGACTAGGTCCAGCCTGATGCTGCATGATGCCTTAAAGTCCTTTTACATGTAAACTGGTTTTAATGTCAGCTTTTCATCTGAACAGGAGTATGATGAATTGGCAGAAACACAAGGAAAGCTGGAAGAGAAATTACAAGAACTTGAAGCCAATCCACCAAGGTAAAGATACAAACTAAAATGATAAATATTTAGGCAAACAGTTATTTTACTGCCTTTTCCCTGAGTTTCAGAAGTGCTGTGGGTGCTTTTATTCAAGGGGTTACAAAAATACAAACGTGGAGTTTGAGTTCCCTCAGCTTTGGAACTCACCTGCCTCTTTTTTAGGGTTCTGAGCTAAGGTGATTCTGTAGAAATCCTGGCAGCAATCAGTGCCTGATCTCAAAAGGCATTTGAGGTTTTAAATACCTGTCAGCCATGATAGCACACAATCCTACTTATATTGCCACAAATTGTTGTTCTGTGCAGTTTTACTGGGTTTTGTGTTGTCCTTATGCATCTAATTAAGCCATTATTTATGTAACCTTTTTATTTCTGAAGTTTTTAGCTTCCCTTTGAGTATTTTACATGAMCTCTGCTTTAAAAACCTGAATTTGCTGGGTTTTGATACTCAGCTTTCATCAGAGAGGTCTGGATGTTTGAAACAGAATCTGTTGGTTTTTAATGTTTTTATTTCTGGACTAAGGAGAGACTCAAAAATGACTTGTGAAGAAATTTTCAGAAGCAATGCATTTATGATATCCTGTTCTAACAAACCAAATGTCTTTGTGCTATATTTGTTTTTTCTAGTGATGTTTATTTGTCATCAAGAGACAGGCAAATACTTGACTGGCATTTTGCAAACCTAGAATTTGCTAATGCTACACCCCTTTCTACACTTTCACTGAAGCACTGGGACCAGGTAGGTAATCAGCAATTCATTAAACACTTCAACTATGTTCATTTCATTCTCATTAAATAAWATCTGTGTTAAGAGTTTCTGACTCCTGAGTGTGTCTGCTTTTGTGCAGGCACTGAATTCTTATTTGATTATTATTATTTGATGATGAAACTCCAGACAGTTTTTTGTTAGTGACAGAGCAATCTCTAACAGTACTGTCTGCCTAAAGTTTCCATGCTTATTACAAATAATCAGAAAGAATTTCACATTTATTTGACTCTTTAAAAAAAGCTTTTGAAATATTTTTGCCTTTATCTAGAGTTGTTAATTCTTTCCTGTTGACTGAGGGGACTTCATGATGAATGCATGCTTTTTGTGCCTCATTCCTTYTAGGATGATGACTTTGAGTTCACAGGCAGCCACCTGACAGTGAGGAATGGCTACTCCTGTGTGCCAGTGGCCTTGGCAGAGGGCTTGGACATCAAATTGAACACAGCAGTTCGCCAGGTTCGCTACACAGCCTCAGGTAAAACCTCTGCAAATCCCTGAGAGTGAGCACACAGAGCAGATTGCAGGGCTTCTGCAAGCAGGTGTGATCCTGTAAAACCCCTCCCATGGCATGTTTGGGGTTGGATAAACAGCCATGTTTCTTACTGGGATTGTGGAAGTAATTGTTAGAGTTTCTTCAGTGGTTTTCCGATCATTTCTGTGACTCATTTGACACAATCTTTCAGTTTTATTTACTGATTACATTTATTCTCTTATTTATTTCCTTCATGATTGAAGCATTTGGAGTAAGAGGTCTGGGACTGCTTAAGGCTTGTTGMCACATTGGTGTTACAAGTATAAAGTGATGTCATGGAAGGAATGTATCTTTTTGTTATTCTTCAAAACATTGGGCTTGGGAAACTTTCCCAATGTAATGAGAGGCTCACTCTCTACTTGTGGTTATTTATGGATATATTTAAATAATATTTACTGACCTGGACAAACCTTTAGGCTTATCTCAGTAARGCCATTTTCAGGTGCTGCCTTAATTGCATTTCCTGGAACAGAGCTCAATGGCCAGTAACAACTTGCCTACACATTAAGTACTGTTAGTGTAAAGCTAAACAAAATACTTCCTGATGTGGCTGTGGTAATTGCTTTCATTTTGAATCCAATGCTCTTGCCTCATGGCCTGTGAAGCTGTTTTTCTCTCCCTTCTGCAGGCTGTGAGGTGATAGCTGTGAACACCAGATCCACCAGCCAGACCTTCATTTACAAGTGTGATGCTGTGCTGTGCACCCTGCCCCTGGGGGTGCTGAAGCAGCAGCCTCCAGCAGTGCAGTTTGTGCCTCCTCTGCCTGAGTGGAAAACTTCTGCAGTGCAGAGGATGGGATTTGGCAACCTGAACAAGGTGCATGGGCCCTGGGGACTGCAGCAGGGCAGAGGTGGGATCTGGGATGGGGGTGGGATCTGTCTGCTGGGGAGAGGAACAATGCCTTTTCCACAGCTGCTGTGCTGAGGTTTGGTGATAGAAATTGTCTGAGGAGCTGTAAGGGCCTCTTGTCTATTTTGTACACAGGTTTAGAAGAATTAAATTGTGGATCTGGTGGAACTTGTTACCCAGAAAATGGGTAAACTCTGAGAGCACTGAACCCATGGGAGGGCAGCTGCAGCCATACACTATACATTATGTATATGCACTATATATTCACAGATTTCCTTTTCATGATCTCTCCAGTGATAAACATCAATGAATGTAATTTTTATTTTTATTTTTCCCCTGACTGTTGATACTCTTTCTTTGCAGGTTGTGTTGTGTTTTGATCGTGTCTTCTGGGACCCAAGTGTCAATTTGTTTGGCCATGTTGGGAGCACTACTGCCAGCAGAGGAGAACTTTTCCTCTTTTGGAACCTGTACAAAGGTGGTGCATGTATATTTATCTGTATAGTTTCAGATCTAGAAAAAACCCACTTTTTAAAATGCTGTCAGTGCTCAGATCTGGGTATGATGGGAAGATCGAGTTTTTAGGAAGGCAAATGGAAGCAGAGACCAGCACTGATAGCAGACAGTTCTGTAGTAGCTTAGGGCAGCACACAGATAAATGTGAGTTTACTAAAGCTGGGTTCCAGGCTGTGCCTGTTAAATTGCATTACTGCTACAGCAGCACTTTGCCATTACTAGATTTGGGTTATCTGTAGCTGCTGCTGCCTCAGGAGATTGTCAGGAGATCTCTCAGTAAGTGAAGTGGTTTTGTTACTGACCTGACTAAAAGCAAAGGTGTCTATAAGGAGCATTATTAAATCAGTTACTTGTTTTTCTTCCATTCTGTCATAAGCAGGCCAGGTTTCTCTGTTAACTGGAAAAAACTGCTGTGCAAAGGAAGTGCCTTTCTAGGCAACTGAATTATTAAAATATTTGTTTAGATTTTACTGGAGGAATACAAGTAATGAGCCTTGGACAGCAAGGCTGTTCATGTGGCTGCTGTGGCTGTGTGATGGCTCTGTTCTACAGTGAACAAGGGTCATGGTTTTGGTTTGGATGGAAAGATCCTGCCATGCACAAATCAGCTTCACATGCCAAATTCTAAACCTTCCTTCTCATGAAGATAGGCAGAGCAGGTAGAAATGAAACAGAAATGCAGTAAAACCTCATGCTGAAGCACAAGTCAGAGGCTGAAATGAAAACCAACAATTACCATTTCTCATGGATGGTTGGGTATCAGCTGATGTGATTAGACTGTGAAATATTGAAACATCATTCCTGATGTTTTTTATTTACTTTTTAATACACCAGTTCTCTTRATAATCTAAATAATACCATGGCATAAATAAGTTCATTTTATTTTTGTTGTACTGACATTATGGTGGAAAATTTAGAACTACTTTTGGATTTGCTTAGTCTCTAACCCCGTGGTTTAACTGCAGACCCATGTCTATCCAAGTCCAACTTGTCTGATCACAGTGTTCAATTTCAATAACTCAGTTGGGGTTTCAATAACTCAATTGGGGTTTCAATAACTCAATTGGGGTTGTTTTTTCTCTCCTGCACCCCCACAGCACCGATTCTGCTGGCCCTGGTGGCAGGAGAAGCAGCAGGGATCATGGAGAACATCAGTGATGATGTCATTGTGGGCCGGTGCCTCGCCATCCTCAAAGGCATCTTTGGCAGCAGTGCTGTGCCCCAGGTCAGTTCTGCCTGAGGGAGAGGGGAGGGAGCTTTGCCATGTTGATAATGGGAGGAGAAGCACAGGAAACCCTGCACACACAGCAGGGATGTGCACCTGGGAGTGTYTGAGTTCCACCTGGGGATCTGCTGCAGGCTCTGGTTATGTATTGCAGAGACCTAAGGAATTGCCATCAAAGTATGTGTTATCATAGAATGTGGAGTTCAGCACTGACATCACCCCAAGGACTCGGTCCCTTGCATTGTTGCACTGTTTGTACTTGTCCCAAACTGTGCCATTTGCACTTTGTCACTGAAGCTCCTGTCTTGTCCCAGCCCAAGGAGACGGTGGTGTCGCGCTGGCGTGCTGACCCCTGGGCCAGGGGCTCCTACTCCTACGTGGCTGCTGGCTCCTCTGGAAATGACTATGATCTGATGGCTCAGCCAATCACTCCAGGGCCAGCCATCCCAGGTGCTCCACAGGTGAGAAATGTCCCAAGTATTTGTAGAAAAACCTCAGAACAGAACGATTTTTCTGAGTAATTTCAATACATACCCAAACACAAGTTTAGATAACTTGCATCTTACGATGAATGACTAAAACCTGTAAAATAATTAATTTYTTCATTCATTAATTCTGTCATCACAGGTTTGGTGTCATTTGTTTGCTAAAAAAAAAAGAGCATTTTTATTCAGAAAGCCAGYTTGGTTATGTCTGAACAGATTGTTTAATATTATACCTGTGCTTCATCCATGTTTTTGTTGTCCATCACCATATTTAAGTGAGTTGTAGATTTGAGAGAGAGTGAAGGCCAGAGTGAGAAGAACAGGAATCAAAAGGTCTCCTCCAAATGAGGGTCCAACACAATAGAGGCAGGACTCATCTCCAGATCATGAGGGGATTAAGTTTGAAAGCAGCAGCCACTCTTGAAAGCACTGCCAGGAAAGGCTGTGGCTTTGAGTTCTTATTCTAATGGTACAAGTCATTAATACACACAGCTATGAATAAAAAATGGCTTCCTGTAGAAGGTAATATATGAACATTTATTTTTCCCACAATTTTTATGATTCTGTGGGTAGTTGAGGTCTCAGTTTAAAGAGAAACTGCTGATTTCAGTGAATTGTTGAAGTTTTTGTTTGCTTACTGTGCCAGAGTTCATGTTCCAGGATTAGAAAGTATTCTTCCTGAACAATCTGACAGTTTGGCTGTAGAGTTACAGCTACAGCTGGGACATGACCCTGCTGTGCTTCTCTGGCTCTGCAAACATTGCTTATCAAATAGAGCTTTCTTTATTAGTAATTTGTACACAGCTTAAAATAGCTTCAGTCTGTGTAAGAGCCTGAATGAGAGGTGTGGGACTCCTCAAAATGCTGATTATTGCAGTTACAGCAGTGGTGGGTCATGGGCATAACCTGCCTGAAGCTGCTGGCTAAAGGAGAGCCTGAAGCCACTTTAGTTCTGGTAACAATGCATTAGATATTTTTTATTTTATATATATATAAAATATATATTTTTCTTTCCTGAGCATCTCTATACATAACAGCCAATCAGCATCCCACACAATACTTTTACATTTGCCTATAGCCTGTCAAAACTACTAAAATTACCATATTATGTTAGTAACTATTTAATCTCATAAGTTAGTATGATACATTTTAAGCTCTAAGTTCTTTTTCTGTTTTCCTGCTGTGGCAAATTCTTCTGCTTGGTAAAAACATCTTTTTGTTTGGTGATGCTTTTGCTAAGACTTATTTCTACTTGGTAGTAGCATCTTTTTGTTTGTGGTCAACAAATCCTTTGCTCTGCTCATAAAACCTTCTTTCCAGCTCAATCAACTTTTGCTTCCCTTAGATATCCAGTAACAACTGGTTCAGCAATCCTTACTTTCAGAAATCTTTTATATCAAAACTTACTCTCATCTCCTCTTACATTCAAAGAGCTTTCTGCTAAGCATTCATATCTATAAATTTTCCTGGTAAACTTTCATCCTTGTGCTAAGAATTTGTAGTAATGCAGCTTTAAACCAAACCAGTATTTTCCACAGAAGGAAAAAGGATTTCAGCTTTACCATAAGACTTAAAAGCAAAAGCCCAAGAAGCTTCTTTCTGCTGCCTGCAGCCCCTGGCTCCATGCCAGGACAGAGGCATGGGCAGTTCCCTTTACCTGTCCCTCAGAAATGCAGCCATTCTCTATTGGGGACATTGCCAAAAATCCCACCTGGATTTAAGGCAGGGCTCCTTGGGATGTACATTTGTTCATTTATTGTTTATTATTTTAGAAGTTTATTAAACCTTTTGCTTTACAAAACACACCCAAGGAGCCATCTCACAAATTATTTTTAATCAATTTCTGTGAGATGCAGGCACCCTCAGAGAGACCTGACACATCTGCAGGTGGCTCATTCCATTCTGGCCACGTGCAGGAATGTATCAAGCATTTTCCTGTTCAGCTTTCATCCTTCTGCTAAGCATTCATAACTGTAAAGTTTTCCTGTTCACTTCCATCCTCATGCTGAGCATTCACATTCTCCTGTTCAACTCCCATCCTTGGAAATAACTCTGGCCTCTCTTACCTGCACCACCTTCCCATAACAGAGTCTGTGCTGTCCTTAGAGGGCTGTTAGCATTGCTCCAGCCCTCTTTGCTGCAGGATGTGAGCAGAGCAGGGGCAAACTGACTGTTCAGGAGAGCAATGAGGGGTGAGGGGCTTGGAACACAAACCCTGTGAGGGGCTTGGAACACAAGCTGTATGAAGAACGACTGAGGGAGCTGGGGCTGTTTAGCCTGGAGAAAAGGAGGCTCAGAGGTGACCTTATCACTCTCTACAACTCCCTGAAGGGTGGCTGTGCTCAGCTGGGGTTGGGCTCTTTGTCCGGGCAACAACAGCCAGAACAAGAGGACNTGAGTTGTAGTGATTTGAAAGAGAGTGAAGGCCAGAGTGAGAAGAACAGGAATCAAAAGGTCTCTTCCAAATGAGGGTCCAACACAATAGAGGCAACAACAGACAGAACAAGAGGACACAGCCTCAAGCTGAGCCAAGGGAGATCCAGGCTGGATTTAAGGAGGAAGTTTTTCACAGAAAGAGTGGTCAAATACTGGAACCATCTGCCCAGGGAGGTGGTGGAGTCACCATCCCTGGATGTGTTTAAAAAAAGCCTGGATGTGGCACTGGGTGCCATGATCTGGTTGAGGTGTTAGAACATGGGTTGCACTCGATGATCTCGAAGGTCTCTCCCAACCAAAACATTCTGTGATTGTGTTTCCCAGCCCATCCCGCGGCTCTTCTTCGCCGGCGAGCACACGATCCGCAATTACCCGGCCACGGTGCACGGGGCGCTGCTGAGCGGCCTGCGGGAGGCGGGCCGCATCGCCGACCAGTTCCTGGGGGCCATGTACACCCTGCCCCGGCAGCCCACGCCCGCCGTGCCCCCCCAGCAGCCCGCCAGCCTGTGAGGAGCAGCTSGAGGTGCTGCAGGAGCAGCTCWGAGCCCGCCCCGGCGCTGGAATTCTCGGTAGTTTGTTTGTAGCGCTGTCTGCTGAGAGGAGCCCGARTTGTGCTGCACAAGCCTTGGCTGAGAGTGGCCTGCCAGCAGCTCAGCAGCCTTCTACAAAATCCTGGAGCTGTCTGAAGGGTCAGTGTCAACAGAATCCTGCACTGCAAAGCTGCTCAGCACTTGGACTCTGCAGAAGTCAAAATAGCTGGAGGGGTTTTTTAGGGTGTTTGGGGTTATTTTTTTTTCTACCTGTGTGTGTATTTACAGTTTGGGAATTGCACAAGGGTCTCTAGAAGCTGGTTGCTACGAATTGTAGCTTAGTGTAGAATGTCTGTAAATTTCTTTGTGGGGTTTTTTTTTTATGACTTTGTTTTGAAGAGTAATATTTTTGACCAATTCTATTCCTGTCTTGCATTAAAGAATCTGGGGCAGCTGTTTGCCTACCAGCAGCAGCAAATCACAACTCTCCAAAATGGTCCATTGGCTGCTACACCACCTGCATCCTGCTGTAGAGTAAGCTGGTACCAGTGAGTATGCTAAGCATACTGTTTTATTAAATATTTCCAACAAAAGAAAAGAACTGAACCGTGTTYCAGTGTCCTGAGGTGAACTCTGTGCAGTGCCTGGTGCTCTGCTGCTGAACACCTGCACATGAAACCACTGAATGGCTCCTGGTGTGGTAAAAACATCCCAGAGGAGATGGGAATGATCATGCCAGGGCATGTGCTGGAATGCCAGTGCTTGTCCTTTAACCTTAACCAGGAGAACAGGCAGTGCTGCYTGGGATGAGAGGAGCAATGGGACATCCCCAGCCTGGAAATCCCTGCTTGGGAGCTGCTGCCTGATGTAGGGACATGGGTAAAATGCCTYTGTTGTGGTTGTATCTCTCTGCCCAGAGAGCTCTGGCACAGGGCTGGCTCCTGGTGCAGTGGCACTGTGTGGTGTGACCTCTGCCTTGATCTGCAGCAGAACTGGTGACTCTGTGACACCAGGCTTGTGGCAAACATCCACTGCTCCTAGAACCCCTCACATGGCACAGGCCTGACCTGACAGACACCTGTATTATCAGTTATATCCACCTGCTTTAGCATTAGCCTGTGATTTATCTGCCCTCTCTGTGGCTGTCTTTGAGAAAGGTCCATGTCCTACAAGTGGTGGGAATACATTCCAAGAAAGCAGCAAAGGGGGTTGCAGGAAGCTTCAACGCAAGTAGGATGGTGGTTGGAATCAATATTTGGACTGGGAATCATTTGGATTCATTATTTGTCTCCATTTTGTATTTCAATTCATTATTTGTCTCTGCTACACGAACTTGAAAACAATTGTGCATGTTCATCTGTGCAGCTGCTGAAAGCAAGGAARTGAGTCTGGGTTTCAGCCCCTTGGAGTGAAAAGCCTGTTAGTGAAGATCACAAGGATAAGAGCACTGGGAAGCTGGCAGAAGGAAGGCAGAAGGAAGGAGTGCCTGGATGCAGGCAGGCAGTGCCCTGTGCCTGTGGGAAGCAATGCTGCATGCTAAAAGCAGCCAGAGGTCAGTGGGACTGGCTCCTGAGCTGCTGGGTGTTCCCCACCTCTGCAGGGCTCTGAGCATTTGGCTTTTGCTGGGTTGAGGTGGTGGTGATGGTGTTGAGCAGCTCTGCAAGGTCAGGAATCAGTGAAGGGGAGCTCTGYCTGTGGAGGTAAATGTGCAACACTGCTTGGCCTTCTGTGAGCAGCTGCTCAGGAGCCCAGGGCAGGAGGCACTGACAGCCTGGGCACAGAGTCTGCCTCAACATCTCACCAATCAAGGTGATTTACAGCAGCAACCTTCCCTCAGGTGCAGCTGGAGCAGAGGTTTGCAGCTGGAGCAATCAGAGTGCAGCTGTTTGTGGGCAGCAGGAGGAGCACCYAAAGCCACTGAAGCAAGAGTGTGACTGATCAAAGAGATCAGAGTTAAAAAGAGGTTTTGGGGAAAGTGAGGTTTTGTGGCATTGAGCAGCAGTGCCTTGGTGGGTGGCCACTGGCCCAGGACACGTCCTGCACTGTGCCCATGCAGCCACAAGGCACAGARCCCCTCTGCTCTGTGCTGGGCATGGAACTGCCCTGGAGCAGACGTGGCAGCTTTGGAGAGGAACAGCACTGGCACAGCTCCAGCTCTGCTGCTCTGAGCAGGCCACACACAGCAGTGTTTGTGTAGCTACAGGTAAACAACCACCTCTTTAATGATGTTCAGTAGSTGCCTGTGTGAACTGGGACAGAAAGGGCTCAGCCAAGCCAAATTCAGTTTTCTTTGACAAATATTGAACAGACAGTCTCTCTGTAGGACTTCACCTGGCATTAATGGGCTCTRCCCAGGGAGCAGCTGAAGTGACAGCTGTGGATGACTCCTAAAGTGCCCATCTATTTTATAAAGCTTCTGAAAATGTGTCCAGTTTTGCAACCAGAATAACCTGATAAAGGGAAAAGATTGTTTTTGTTAAGTATGGTGGTGGACTCCTTGCAAATCAATGTATTTCAGGTTACAGTCACATGGGCTCATCCTGTGTGTGACAGCTGCTCATTCTGCTTGTACCTGTGCTGACTCTGCCTGCACATTGCAAACAGTTGGAAACCCTGGAGGAGACTTTGCCACTTGTCCAGGAGCTGAGCTGTGGCTCCTGGTTCCATTACAGCCACTACTGGCAGAGWGTGAGAGAACTCTGAGCAGGTGGGGAATTGTTTCACTCTGCAGTGATGCCCCTCCAGCCATGTCCAGCTCAGGGAGCTCAGGGAGGGTGGCAGTGTCCAGCTCAGGGTGCTGTGTGTGCACCATCCCTGCCTGAAATGCAGCCTGGAGTGGGACTGTGAGATCTGTCCCAACCAAGGCACAAAAGCAAGAGCAAAGTGCTGAGCTCCAGCACTGAACCACCCCGTGTGTGTGCACACAGACACCCAGGGACAGACAGACAGACAGACAGACAGCCACTCTGCTGCCCCAGTGCCCCTCCCAGGGACTGCAGCACCCCCAGGCCATGGGCACTGCTGCAAACACCACACCACACCATGTACAAAGAGAAGAGTGTTTATTGGTTATATACTGGAGCACTGACAGTGTTGGAGTCAGGAGAACATGCAGATAAGTGTGTGTTTACATTTGGCATGCAGACTAAGAGCACTGTGTCACTGAAGGAGGTGAGCACCATCTGTATCCACTGCTTGGGCAGCCTGGGGAGGAAAGCACTGCCTTTCCTCTCCTCAGCATGCTGAGACAGGGCAAGTTCTCAGAGGGTGGAACACTGCTCATAGCTCTATTGGACACAAAGTTTATTTTAGGGGAAAAGGCAATACTGCAACCCTGGAAAATCTGCTTAACTTGGATGAACCTGTGATTATGAAAGATTGCTTGCATTATTCGTCTTCTAACTAAGCTGCCCCACCCAAATATATGTTCACAAATACAAAAAAATAGATTTATTCTCTTAAAAATACATTCCATGCAGCCTGGAGTGCTGCTTCCCCAAAGCAGAGCAGGTGGGGCAGCCCAGGAGGGTGATCCTTTGGGCCCTGGCTTCTGACCATGGGAGGCATCTGCAGACAATGGCTTCGTGTAGTGTGGCACAGCCTGGGGGAGGCTGGCCTGGAGCAGTGCCCTGATTGCTTCAGCAGTGTGCAAGGGTGGCAGAGATGAGGTCTGCTACATTGGAGATGACACCAATGTCACTATTGCTTCAGTCTGGGGCTGGGAAATGGCCTGGCTCAGGTGGCTCTGGAAGCACCCAGGCACAAAGCTCTGCCCCTGTGCTCCCTGCCCTGTGCCCTGGCTGGGSTCCTGTCCCCAGGGGCTGTGGGGGCTGCACTGCACAGCTCCAGTGCCAGGCTGGCACCCCACACCCTGCCAGGAGCTGGCAGGCAGCTCCAGGGCTTTCCAGACRTGAGGGAAGCCATTGCATGAAGCAGTGAGCTGCTGGGCCCTCAGACTGGAGCCTGCACTGGCTCTCCCAAAGGGACCAGCAGCTGAGGTTCCTTGGGAGCAGCAAGCACTGACAACTTCCTCTGTACAGCAAATACATTTACAACTTTGGAATTACCCGAGGGCTCGATGCACGGCCKTGTGCATCATCAAGCCTACTGAAAAGCCTGGTATATTTATATGCTAAAATTACAAATACTTCTTTTGTGATGGCAATATTTACACATATACTCTATTTTACAGCTGTTCAAAAAAAGTGTGCAATTCGAGTAAACACATTGTGTTTCCTGAAGTCATTGCTATAAGATCAATAATACAATCAGCTCCTATTGCACTCATTGACCAGAGGGCATGGCCCCTTTCCACACTAGGTAGGGTTTTCTTTCTCAGCTGTGGTAAAAACAAGCAGTGTGCAGTTACCAAGTGACATCTGTGTCCAGTATTTACAAGCAGTGGAACTGAGTCTGGAGCAGGAGTTCGTGGGATCTGCAGTGAAATATTGAACAAACAGCTGAGGCAGCTGGAGAAAGGAGAGACATCATCTGTGAGAAGCACCTGAAGACAGAGCCAGCAGTGCTGTGTTGCTGGGGCAGCAGCTGGGGCTGAGCCAGCTGAGGGTAAAGCCCTCCCATGGTGACAGGAGGAGAAAACCCAGCAGCTCTTGCTGCTGCTGGTTCTTCCCTTGCACTTCAGCCACGGGGCTGTTGTTCCTGGGGGGCTGCAGAGCTGATGGGTGAGCCAGTGTTGGGTGGGTGGGTGGGCACAGGGCAGCCTGTGTTCACCCCACATTGAACCAGAGGATGCAGAGATCTCCTCACCACGGCTGGAASCACTCCCTTGGGAGGCTCTGTGGGAGCAGCACCTGAGCCACACCCCAGGAGAAAGCTGGGGGATGTGCAGGGATGTCCTGTGGTACCTGGAGCCGTGTCCTGGGGCTGGGACTGTGAGGGAACCCTTCAGTCACTGCCCAGAGCTCCTTGTGCTCCTCTGCAGGAGCTSTGCAGCCACAAGCTGCAGGTCCTGGGCAGCAGGGCAGCCCCACAGCCTGCTGGGCTCTGCAGGCAGCACTGCACTGCCCTGCTGTGGTACAGGGGACAGCTGGAGAGCTGCTCAGCCTTGGGAGTGTGCAGGGAGGGGATCCCTGGGACACCTGAGCAGCCAGGGACATGCCAGGATGCTCCCAGCTGCTCCCAGGGGCACCAAGCAGGAACTGTGTGAGGCTGCTGAGGCAGCAGGTGCAGCTTGGAGGGGCACATGGAAAGGAGGGGCAGAGTCAGAGGCACCCGTGGTGGGCAGAGCAGAGCAGGGCAGAGCTGGGCAGAGCTGGGCTGGGCAGAGCTGGGCAGGCTCTGTGGGCACACAGAGCACAGGGAAGCTGCTGCTGCTGCTGCTGCTGCTCAGGCAATCCTTGGTTGTGGTGCTGAACATGAAACACGGAGTGCTCAGCAGAGCAGGGTGCCCAGGAAGGAGGCAGCCACTGCCCAGGACTGACACAGCCACGGGGGTTTCAGATTGCACAATCCATAAGGATTCCCAATCCTTCCTGATTGGAGCTGCAGGGGGAGGCAGTTCAGAGGTCTGAATTTAGCTTCAGAATTTCACTGCCATTCACTTTTAGTTTGGAGTTTGGGTTTAAATTTTTTTCCCATTATCTCATTCTACTAGCACTACCATGTCAATGGTAAGAGAGCAGTTGATACAATTTATTTTAATATAATTTAAAGATTATTAGAGCTGCCACTGAGTACTAATTTAAAAGCATTATTTTTTTTGCCTTGTTATGCAAATTGACACATATGTCATGACATGTAAAAGAATAAAATGAGGGGTTAAAAATATACACTTGGGAAAACATCTTTAAAATTCCAAAAAGAAACTTCTTTTTTTTCAAAAATATTTTTTCCCTTCCTCCTAACAATCTTTATAAAAAAAATAATCATGTCACTAAAACACATCCCTTTTATATAAATGTTTCCATAGATATTTTGCAACCAGCTTTTGGGGTTTTTTGGATTCATTTTCTTCTGAGAATTGAGGTGTTTCCCAGTCCAGGGAGGAGCTGTGGCACAGGGAGGTGCAGCACAAGCAGCTGCCTCTGGTACCTGCTCCTCTGGAGGTGGGAGATGGGAACAAAGGTGGGGAGCAACTCAGACATGGAAGCTTTTGGGGTGCAGCTCTTCCCACAGCAGCTCTGAAACAGAGCAAGGACCTTTGGAGCATTTCCTTGTGCTGCTGCAGGGAGGCACAGGCAGCACTGGGGGGTCAGGGCTGTTTGTGTGGGGTCAGCCCAGCAGCTGGGGATGGGATGGAAGGGAAGGGCTGGGAGAGCCAAGGTGCCATCTCCTCACTCAGGAGATGCTGCAGCAGCACCTGAGCWCTCCTGGGGCTGTGGGGACGTGTGTGTCACTGCCCCACAGTGACAGCAGCTGCACTCAGTGATGGGGACACACAGCTCTGTGCTGGAGGCAGGCTCTGACCACACCTGGCTCCCAGGCTTGGCAGGTGGGGGTTGAGGCACAGACCAAAGCTGCTGCAGGGTCCAATCCAGCTGACTCCTCCCTGCTTTGGGAAGGAACAAGGACATTCTGCTTGTCTGGGAGGAAAAGCACTTGTTTCTTTTTCTCTTAGGGCTCAGCTGCCTTGCACAAGCCACAGAGCTGTTGGCTGCAGTGTRACACATAAAGCTTCAGGTAAATGGCACCCGGTCCCAGGCAGGAGGAGCTGTCACTGCTGGGCTGCTCTGGCTCAGTGATGACTCCTTGGGGCAGGATCTCAGTGGTGAGGAGCAGATCATGCAAAGCTTGTTGCAGAGGCTGACAGTGACAGGGAACCAACTCCTTCAAAACATTTTCTGCTCTCCTTCCCTCTCAATTTGTAACCAGGGGGGAAGGGTCTCCTCTTGCCTGGAGACAAAGGGTGCTGCAAACACAGGTGCTGAGGTGACCACTGCCCCATCCAAGGGTGGATTAGGAGAATGCAAACTCTCCATGTGAACTGAAAGCTTTCAGKTGTGGTGAACAGCTGTCGTGGGCTGGTGGATGTAATCACAGGGACACTGCTGGGATCTTGTGTGAACAAAGTGGATAAAAAGAAGTTCTCTCTTGTGCAAGGAGTACCATTGTTCAGAGAGGCTAGGTAGTCAGAGTTTCCATCTGGAGACAGACCTATCATCCTACAGGGAAGATTAAGATTGCAGGTACAGAGATGAGAAGTGGGAGTCCCCTGAGCAAAGTCTCTGCAGCTGCCTCTTCAGCAATGAAGAAAAAGAATTCACTGGTAAAGCTCCTGTACCTTTGAAATCGCATTACAAAACTGCTTTCAGGCCAGTTGAAGCCTCTGGAGAGTTCCAAACAGGTGAGGTGCCTGTGAGCTTGGTACTGTCCTGCCTCTTGCTTCACCATGGGCACTGAGAAGGGAACACAGCTCATCTCCGAGACGTCCGGCAAGCGCGGGCAGCGCCCTG
>CADDXX010000175.1:635110-662629 GCA_902810485.1 Alauda arvensis | reverse complement strand
TGCAGCCTGCAGAGGAGCCCCACTTGCAAGTGGCTCCCCAAAGAAAGCTGTGCCCCTGTGGAAAGCCCATGGTGGGACAGGCCCCTGGCAGGGACCTGCAGAGCCATGGAAAGAGAGAGCCCACACTGGAGCAGGTTCACTGAAGGGTCTGTGAGCCCTTGGGGGACCCACACTGGAGCAGTTCCTGAGGGACTGCACCCCATGAAAGGTGGCCCATGCTGAAGCAGTTCATGAAGAACCACAGCCTGTGGGAAGCACTCATGCTGGGGTTCATGGAGAAGTGTCTCCTGTGGGARGGATCCCYTGCTGAAGTTGCTCCTCTCCCTGAGCAGCAGCAGGAACAGGTAATGAACAGCCCACAGGCCCCATTCCCTGCACTGCTGGGGGTGAACAGGTACAGACTGGGAAGGAGGGAGGGGTATGGGGAAGGTGTTTGTAGGATTTGCTTTACTTCTCATTGTCCTGCTAATAAATGAAATTCATTTCACTGAGTCAAGTCCATTCTGCTGGTGGCAATGATCTGTGAGTGATCTCTGATCTCTCCCTGCCTTTATCTGCACTCACAAACCTTTCATTCTGTTTTCTCTCTCCTGTCCAGTGATGGAGGGGAGTGTTACAGAGGGGCTCTGGTGAGATCCAGCCAGGGCCAACCACTGCAGATGCCCTGTGGATTATCCCCAAAGCAGGGGAGRGAAAGGGAAGGAGGCAGAACATCCCTGGGAGACTTTTCCAGCAGATGCACTTCTACCATCAGARGAAGTGATGATGGCTTCCCTTGAAGACAAACCTACCTTTAGAATTTTGCCTAATTTATGCAGCAGACCCAGCTCCAGTCACATTAATGTCAGAGGCATAAGAAAACCCTGCATTCATCTGACATTGCTGCTGCTCATCAGCTGCCTGCCAGCACATTTGCACTAACCCTCATCCAGCACCACACCAGAGGAACACAGACTTCACTCTGTGAAACACAAACCCCAACAGGATGAGTGCTCAAGGTCTTGGGTTGCCTCAGGTCTTCAGGGAGCCAGAGAGGGCTGGGTGCCAGCAGCACAGAGCTGGTCCCCAGGCTGCAAGAGCCAGCTCCAGCAGCAGCTGCTGCTCCCTGGGGCTCCCAGAGCTGCATCACAGAGCCAATTCCTCCTGTAGCTTCAKCAGAGACATTTGCCCACATCAGCAACACACAAAGGGGGAGGTTGCAGTGGAAGAGAGGAAGATTTTGGCAAAAACAGCACAGATCCCACATAAGAGTCTCAAGGCAAACAGTGGAAAGTGGGGCTGGGAAGAGGTGGCAGTGATAGGACAGCTCAGTGCCCAGCCTTCTGCCAGAGAAAATAACTGCATCTTTAACTGAAACACAAATCCCAGCAGACACAAGCTGCTGTGACATGAAGCATTTTAAAACCCCTCAAAGGGTTATTTTCCAAGGGCATATGCAACAATTTAAGCTGCATACAATTTGCTGTATCTAGTACAACTGATTATCTGCAGGCTTCCAGGTTAACTTCAAACTCCTGCTTTACAAACTAAAAGTACACARTCTATGACCAAGAAGTCAGGTTTGTGAGTGCCAAGGGTGATTTTATTGCAGAGTGTGATGCAGACAGAGATCCCAGGCTCAGTTTAACCATGTGCTAATGCTGGATACACTTGGCTTGACCAGGCAGAGATGAGGTTGCTCTGTCAGGTAACCCTCAGTGAGGGTACCCTGCACAGCTGGCAAATTTGATCTGACAGCAACCTGGAGAGCACCTGCAGAATGCACTGCAGGGCTACATTCAGCCCTAGGTGAGCAGCCAGGAGGAAAATTGAAAAGAAACCCTTGAGTGCTCACTGTTTAGGGCTCTGTGACCAACCACACATGAATTCATTGTGAGCAGAGACAGCTTCAGTTGTGAGAGTCAAGGTTGTGGGTGCAGGGAATTGAAACTCCTGGGATAAAGGACACCCTAAGGAATGGATCTCTCATYTCCCAAGCACACAGACTGCTGCTATGCAGGACAGCTTCAATGGTATCAGTGCTTGGATTCCTGAATGAGCAGCACAGAGTGCCTGTGACCCACCCTGCCCAGGGAGGCAATGAATTCTGTTCCCAAATGGAGCTGGAAGGCCACCCTGTACTTTCTAACACCAGGCAACAGACTCTGCAAAGCTCAGGGCAAACTCTTCTGTGCTTCTCACAGCCAGAGGAGTGGAAGAGGAGATATAAAATGTAAAACTCCTTGCCTATSTCCACCAGTTCATCTTTGTCAATGCTCAAGTCATTCAGTTCTGAACCTCTCCCCTCTGCCACCAGCCCTGTCAGATTATCCAGCCTGGTTCCTCCTGCAGCTGCTCACAGTAGTGCTGAGTGAACAGCAGAGGCAGGAGCTGCAGCACAGGGTGGGSTTTAATGGCCAGGAGGGTCCATGCTGCTGAGTTCACTTGCAATCTGCCAGAGCCTGCAGCTGCAGTGGAGCACATCTCACCAGAGCACTGTCTGCATGTGCCACTGCTTCAGGGGACTCCCCTCACTGGTACCAGTCAAAGAGCACAGCTGTCCTCATGGCTCTGGCTCCTTTCCAGGTGGAATATTAACACAGAGCAAGCAGGGAGCAGCCTTGTGTTACAGCCACCATCCATTTAGRAGATGCCCAGGAAGCATTTCCAGACCAGAGTCTGCTTTCACATGAGAAAAACATGAAGCTCTTACCAAAAAGAGCTCAATCTATCTCTACAGCTGCCATTAGAGCTACAACTCTGCCTCAGGCACAACCCCACTGAAATCTGCTCRTTTCCATCATTTTTTCATTGCTACTCCAAAATTAAAATGCTACACAAAGTCGCTCTGAAAAGCACACCACATCTACTCAAGCTGTGACTGCCTTCTCTGATGCTACTCTGTAGTTATTCAYATGGCATTACAAGACCCAAGCAGATGGATCTCCCTTCAGTAAGGCTAAATCTGGTAATTCACATTTGAGAAACTTGTGGGAGCTGTGAATTGTGAATTGTGAATTCACTGAAGGAACACAGCAGGAGCTGGGAGARGCAGCACTTAGGAAACAAGCTGTAAGAATTTCAAATCATGCATCCTACAACGAGCAGACAACTTGGAAAACCTCATCAGCTACAGGAGTGTAGAATACAGGATACTCACAGGTAGTGTGCTCCTCTGCCAAGCAGCAGCTGCTGTGGGGTCACTGGCATAGCTCCTGCGTGTCAGCAGCTCAGATGCACTCAGGTTACTTTTGGTCCTTCGGGACCCCAGCTCAGGGGCACCCCAAGAATTGGCTGTGGCACTCGTCCTTGAGGAGGTCTGCTCCAGGAAGTCTGSTTTTGAACTGTTCCCTTCCCCTTCYAAAAGGTCCACTGAGGACCTACACAAGTTTGTGGCACTGAAAGTTGCACTTTTCTCCACTTTGGTCTGAGAGTCCTCCAGGCAATGCAGGCCCTGTCTTGTTCTCCAGGAGCTTCTCACAGTGACGTGCTTGGTYTCGGATGAGCCTGCCTCTGAGGAGCCATGGCTCTTCCAGCTGATTGTCTCCAAAGGTGCCTCACTGTTCCTCTCCAGCAGTTCAGAAGTCTTCAGCATAATGCTGCTTCTGGAGACCACTGTTTCAGCTTTACTCCTTGGTGCTGCCTCTCCACTTCTGTCTGTCTCAGATGACTTCAGAGCACTTCTGTTAACTGAGATCTCAAAGGGTGAGGGGACAYTGCTTGTTGTTGATGGTGAAGGCTCRTTTGAAGCAACTCTGATGGTGGTGGTAACATGCCTTTCCTTTGCTGCTGGATCTGCAGTGCTCCTTGGAGCTGTTGGCTCAGAAGGGAAGATTGTGATGCTGCTTGTCATTTTATTTGTTGCTGGTTTAAAAGTAGACTTCTGCTTTTCTGACTCTGCCTCTGAAACAGCCCCTCCCATGATTGCCTTCATATCCTTCTCAACAATTGCAGGTTTAATGATGGCTTTGGATCTCAGAGCTTCTCTAGGGCTGAAGGAYCTTCTGGATTTCAGTCCTCCAGTGCTGGCATCTGATGGTTTTATGCACTTGGTAGAGTCTTCATCATTCACAGTTTTTGTATCATTTTCAAAAAGTGATGCTCTGAAAACTCCCCTAGAATTGGAGAACTGCTTGGARCTGACTTTCTTTCTTGTCTCAAAATCTGACTGAGTGGTTGTTTTTTTGCCTCTCCCCGATTCTTCATCTGAATTAAGTTTTTCCTGGTTACTCTGGTTGCTTTTGGAGTCAGTTTTTAAGCCCATATTTACATGATCTGTTGCTGCACTTGAAGACTGCTCAGTGCCTTCTTTATCGAGACCTGTGAGGATCTGCAGAATGTCCTCCTGACTCCTGGAGTGATGGGAACGTTTTGTTAGTGCTGAAAGCTTCCCACTTTCCAGTGAAGTGTCTGCAGCTTCTTTTTCCTGGGAGATCACTGCCCTTTTAGCCCTCCCCTCTGAGGGCTGTCTGTGGGATGCAGCAAAAGTGCTCCCTGCTTCCACTTTAGAGTCWGCCCCTGACACACTGGAGGACACGTGGTACCTGTATGCTGAGGCTGTGCCATTGGCAGAGGTGTGGTTGCCCCTTGTGAGCTGAGTGTCCCCCAGGCACTCACTGACCTCAGCCTGGTTTGTTTTCAGCTTCTCAGCCAAAGAGCCCACTGGTTCTCCTTTGCCTGACTTCTCATCCCGTGTGTCAGCACCGTTCTGGCAGCTGCCACGGAGCACCTGAGATGGCTTCTCAGCCTTGGACCTCAGGCCTGTGTCACCAACAGGTTTGGAAGGTGCTTTCCAAGACTTCTGCTCCTGTGCAGCAGGAGGGTATCTGCTGAGGACAGATGGCTGCTCTTTGGATCTCTTCCCCTCATTCTGCACGATGCAGCCTTCCTTCTGACCAGAAGAAAGAGTGGAAACCAGAGATTTCTCCTCTGAYCTCCTTGTGTCTGTGACAGCAGTGTCTGAAAGGACAGATGCACCAGCAGCTCTCCCTGCTTTCCTGTTCATTAAGCTGGGACTGGGCACCTGCTTCCCAGTGTGGCTGTGGCTGTCACTGCTGTCCCTGTTCCGTGCCCTGTCCCGGCGCTGCTGCGGTGACAGCTCCCTTGGTTTGTGCTTGGCTGCTGTCAAATCAGCCACCACACCTCTGTACTTGGGCCTGTCATGTTTTCCCCTGCTAGAAAAGCTTGTATCTTCATTGTCAACTTCTCCATTCTCCAGCTCTTTCTGTTTCTTTATCTGCATTTTTATTTCTTCTAGCTGACCTGTTAGGAGTTTGTTTTTATTCTGCTCACTTAAGTAACTGTCTTGCAGATCGTTATTTTTGGCTCTCATTTTTTTAAGCTCTTCTTCTAAAGAYTCAAAATGTTTGATCTGAGTTTTAAGTTTCTCAATTTCTTGGGTGAGATCTTTCACTTTGTTGTCTTCCTGGTTTTTATTCTTTTGGTTTTCTGATTTATTCCTGGTTTCATTTTCTACGTGTTTCAGGTAATCCACACTTCCCTTCCTCCTGGTCTCCTTAGAAGGCAGTGCAGAAGTCAAGTCATCTTCAATTCTCATGTCATTTCTGTCCAGGAGATTGTTGGATGACCTTTCTAGCAAGTTGGATGCATTTCTAGTTTGATCTGCCCTATTTAGTTTATTGTTTTGTTCTAGTTTCTGTGTTAGCTCCTGGATTATYTTTTCATTTTGCTTTTCTCTTTCATTAAAATGTTTTCTTTCCGTGATAAAGCTCAGGGCTAAGGATTTCAGCTTTTCTAACTCAGCTGTTAATGTCTGCTCAGTTTTATCCAGCCTGTCCTCAGATGATTCCAGTTCTTTCACTTTCACTCTGAGTATTTCTAATTCTGTAGATATCTTTTTGGTCAAGTTCTTTTCCTCATTGAGGCTAAGACACAGCTGTGTGCAGTCATTCTTGCTCCTGCTGAAGGCCTCCTCCAGCTTCTCCAGCTCTGCCATTCTCCTCTGAAGGAGCTCAATTTCTGACTTCAGATCTCGAGTGAGGCTCTCCTCCTCTTCAAGTTTTTCTTTCATTAATCTGCAAAGCTCTTCAGCCTTCCTAATTTCTTCATCCTTGCCTTCAATCTTCAGCACTCTTTTCCTCAGGGCTTCAATGTCAGCCAGCATGCTGGAGTTGCTGCCTTCTGCCTGGATAACTTTGTCCTGGAGGTCAAGCAGCTCATCCTCTGCCTTCTGCAGATTTTTAGTTGCTTCCTCCAGTTCATCAAGGCGGCGGCTCAGGCTCTGCAGTTTGAAACGCAGGTGTCGATTTGAGGTTTCTTTGTAACCTGTACATTCTGCCATGGTTATTTTCTTCCTTTCAGAATAAAGCTTCTCTTAGTCTGGCTGAATGGTATACACCCTGTGTATTTCTGGTATGCTGTTGTTCCTTTGAGCAGAGGCAATCTCACCCTGAAAGAAAAAAATGCTCARTATCAATATAAGAGCTCAGAATATAAATATCCTCACTGTTTAAGTTAGATTATAAATGTTTMTATAAGTAACTTTTTAATTAAACACGTTTCTGAGTACTAAATTAGGTGAAAATGCAGAGAAGAGTCACAGCCCATTTACTTTGGTTGTACAGGGTTTCCAAAAGCAGCCTGTTCCCTGTAGGTCAGGGCAGGCAGCATCCTCCTCTGCTGGTTTGTGCACACCAGTGCATCCTCACCCAGGGCAGCTGCTCACTGGGACACCCCAGGCTGCAGAGTCACACCCCTGCAGGACTCAGGTCCCTGTACAGGCACACACCCATGCARCAGACACTTCTCTGGAGACACCTTAGTGATGGAGATTCAGGACCCACAAACAGAAAAGGGCAAACCCCAGCCATGTGGTAAGCACTCAGGATGGGGCAAGCCCCCCATGTTAGCTTGCAGATGGAGGGGACWGGGAGCTGCTGCCATTTGACACTGCCAGTATTTCTCTGGCATCTCAGGCTGCTCAGCAGAAATCTTCACCTGGGCTTYAGTCACATCCCAAGGACACTCCACCAGTGGAGTTTCAAGTCTCTCCCTCCCATTTCAAAAGCTGCTCTTGCCCTTGGCTRCCACCCACTCACCCACCCAGGAGATGAGCAGTTGCTTATGCCTCTCCTTGCTGCTGCTGACATGAGCAGCAATCAGAACCCATCAGCACACTGTGACACACTCAGTGTGAATTCTTCCCAGCTCAGCTCAGAGCTGTTTTTCAAACAGCCCCTCTGTGCTTGGAGGGAGGAGCAGGAAGGGGCCCCTGGGAGGATCTGAAGTGTCCCTCAGTGTCTGAAGTGGCACTCAGCACCTTCCTGTCCTGGGCCTGAGGCACGGCCCAAAGCTGAGTGGAGCAAGGGTCACTGCAGCTCTCTGCTCTGCACCCTTGCTCACAGTCTGTCTGGGAACAGGACTTGACCCCCAGGATTTTTGTGGCCCTCTCTGCAGAGGAAACACGCAGGAGTTTCCTATTGCAGTGTCAAGGAGTGATGAGCAGGATGTGGGATGAAGTGTCAGAAAGGGAGGCAGCAACACCCTGACACACACCCTTGGGCTGGAGGGGATCCATTTCCAGGCAGGCAGGGGCCCTGGGCTGTGGACAGGCACCAGGGGGACCCTCCAGGGGCACACTGGGCACCCTGTGACCCATCTCCTGAAGGACCTCCCTCCCTGTGGGAAGGGAATGRGGGAATCACCATCCTCTGTGCTTGGTCTCAGGCTCTTCCAGGCCCTGAAAGGAGCCCTGCAAACAGGACCTGGAGAGGAACCTTGGCAGTGAGTGCAGCAGTGCACCCAGCCTTGGCCACAGGCCTGTCCCCTCCCTGAGCACCATGTCCTGCTCCTGCACCACCTTCCCTCGTGCTGTCACACACTGCAGGCGCCTGCAGGCAGGAAAGGCTGTTCAGACCCCAGCAGAGCCCCAGCAGAAATGTCACTGGGCCAGCACAGGAAAGGCCACAGCGAGCAGATTCCCAGGGCTCTGCAAACAAAGCCTGTCCCCAGCAGGCCATGGAGCTGGGGGTTAATGGTTAACCCAGCAGCAGCTACTGGCTGGGAGGTGAGAGCAGCCTGCTCCCCACACAGCCAGAGCAGGATGGAGACACAGCTGCACAGGGCTGGTGTGGGATGTGGCACTGCTCTGACACTGCCACAGGGCCCACACAGGCTGTGGGACCTCAGTTCAGGGAGGTATTCAGAGCTGTACCTGAGATGGCCCTGGAACTTCCCAGCACCTCCCCAGCTGACAGGATTYACTGCCACAGAGGAAAGAGGCTCAAAGCAACATCTACAAACACTAAGAAAAAGGATCTACAACAAGTCTCCTGGCTGGAGGCYCTTTAACTCCCTGGCATAGCCAGAAGTAACCTCAGTGCTTGGAGACAGACCCAGATCAAATAAGTACTACAAATAAAGTGCACATTTATAAGATTGAGGGGAACTGGCCAATATAAAGTATTATCTCAGGTAGTGAGTGCTTTGAAGTGATGATTTGAGTTCGGGCTTGGACCAGAGAACTCCAGCCTAAACTACTCTGGCTGTTCATGACTGTTCCTTCTCCAGTCTCTCAGTGATATCAAAGTATCAGAACAAATGGTACAGGATCCAAACACTGGGACTATGGTTAATGTTAATTAATATTGTTGGTGGATATTTAAACAAAAGCTGTTAAATCTCATAAAGCTTGGAAATGTACTGAACAATCTGATAAGGATGTACAGACTTTTTCTCTCTTTTTTCTCTATTTTTCTCTCTTTTGAAAAAGTAAGCAATTCTCAGCCTACCTCTATCTTACAATTTTTTGGAAAAACTCTATCAAACACCCAAACCAACAAAAAACCAAAACCAAACCCCAAAACAAACAAACAAACAAAAAAAACCCCAAACCACCAAAAAAACACACACAAACAAAAACCCACAAACAACAACAACAAAAAACCCACCCAAAAACAAACAACCCAAACCAAAACAACAACAACAACAAAACCACAGGAAGAAAAGAGGATGATAACTTTCATAAACAGCAAGTGAACTGTGGCAGTGGCAAATGTAACAGGGAGAGTTCAGTTTAGCAGAGCCATCTAAGTCACCAGTAAAGGGAGATGAAAGACTGGCAGGGCACATTCCTGCACACACTGAGCAGGCTCAGTGGTCMCAGCAGCAGCTGATGCACTCCTGCAGCTCAGGGACAGCTCCTCTTGGCTGTACCAGGGAAAGACTGACTAGAAGTACATCAGTAGGAATGGAATTATTTTCTATGTGGTACTGAGCTGTATGTTTACACACCCAAGACTGATGAATCTCACTTTGCTTAGCTCTAGAGTCTTGTAAATTCAAGGAGAAAAAGATGCTCAGCTGTCTTCAGCTGGCCTTGTCAGGGAAACAGGACTTTGCACAGGACATCTCCTCCCTCACTGACACCAAAGGGAGCCCTTTGGGCTCAGGCTCAGGTGTAGAGTCCCTGGAACCACTGGAAATCACACCCAAAGCCTGGCCCTGGAAGAATTACCATGGACACTCCCCTGCAAGGCCTGGGGACACTCTGGGATCCTGCCTGGGGACACTCTGGGATCCCCCCTGGTCTCTCCTTTCCCTGTCAATCCCTGGGCTGTGGTACCCCAGTGACAGCCCCATGCTCCCCATGACTCACTGACCTCACCTGTCCCTGCACTGCCCCTGTGCCTCAGGGCCATGGGATGCCCAAAACCACACTTAAAGCAGAGCCAGGCACATGTGAGCCCTCTTTGGACCCAGATTCCCTTCAGCACTTTGGAATAAACCTTGCTGGAATTTATCTGGGCTCAGAGCCTTCTGCCTCTCCTTGCTGAGCCAGCCCCTGGCTGTGTTTGGGTGAGTTTGATTGCCCTGCCTGATTCCCCTTTCCACTGCAGAGGCTGCTGGGGCCTGGCTCAAGGCTTTACTCTAAAAACCCCCATTGCTGTCCCCAGAGATGTCACACAGGCATCTCTGGGTGACAGCTGTCTCCCCCAGGAATGATGCCCCTCCTTCTCCAGGGGCCATGCATCAAGAACATGAACTGAAAGSTGAGGAAAGTTTTGTTAAAGCTCAGGAAAGCAGTCAGGTGTGCTCTTTAAAACTTAAAGGCCTGATTTCACCTCARCAACAAGGGCAGTCCTGCATTAAGCCAAGAGGCACAACTCAGATCTGAGTTCTTGAAAGAATGTTCTTCAAATGAGACACACAAGAAGCCTGGGGAGCCTCCAACTACCTGTTACTCAAATAAAATATCAAGGCAAAGCATGTGGCCAGTAACTACCTACAGGGGAAAAAGATTTTGTCTGATCTAAAAGGTTCTTTATTAGAGCACATGGAATCAAACCCTGATTTTGCACATTTTAACCAATTCAAAGCAGCAACGTAGCACCAAACACTGCAGTGAATTTAGCAGGATTCACTGTTTAAATAACTCATTCTGATTCTACTTTTCCTCACAGATKTATCATTGGGTTTTCTGCTYKTYCTCAACAAGTGTGTGTATCTCCTACATTTATATTTAGCATTATCAATTGCCTGCTCCCACTGTTTAAGACAGAGTGCTTTTGAGGGCTCTTCTGACTCTGCATGGTTTTGGCTACAGCATCCTGTTAAACAGCTGTGAGAATTCAGTGTTCAAGACATTTACTAGAGTCATAGCTCTCAATTACCCTTCATGTTCTTAAATCTGATTTTTTCTGCACGCTCCCTTTTGCTCATCATCTCCAATTTTATGAAAACACTTCTTTAGCAGAATCATTGGATTTAACTTCCCCTGGAACTACTTCATCTTGCCTGCATAAAACACACACAGTCAGTTCACAGCTGTGAACAGAGGGGGGAAAACCTSCACCTAGAAACATTTGCATTAGCTRAACMCTTKATKAACTGAGAGATCAGAATCATYTATTTCAGGAACAGCAATTAAATGTACCTGAGACCTACTCACATCATCCCTGCCAGAGCTGCTTCGGCCCTGGTGCTGCTCCTCTCCAGGTGCACAGAAKCATCTCACCCTACACATCATCCTCCTTCCTCTGATTTGCTGCTTGGGATGAGTCCCACAAGCACCCACTGCTCTTGATTTCAGGATGTCCCCAAAACACTCATATGGGAAAATAATTGTTGGAACAGCCTCCTACTGTGCCCTCTGTTATGGCAAGACCAAACTGCAGCCAGCTGCCACACACTTCTGTTGAGTGCCAGGAGACACTGGTGACTCTCCCAAGCACATTTTGCATTSAATCTTTGGGTTTTTTAATCTTTTTGCTTGCACTTTTATACTGATAATTCAACATCCCTCACTGTGGTTGGGGTGAGCCTGAGCTCCCAGTGATGGCACTGCTGGTTTGTCACAGCACCCATCATCACAGCACACATGATCCATTTGGCTTTACCCCATCCTAAAGGTGAATGAGAATCATTGTGGCTTAGTCCACAAAATTGTACTAATTTATTTGTTTGCTCTTGAAGTTGCCAGGGTTTCCCATAGGCTCTGGAGAGCAGCACTCATCAAAGGCAATAGAAAATCAATAGATTCAAGCACAACTATAAGCAGAGAATAGAAAAGCAATTTGCCTCATTGGAGTTGGAGTCCTTGGGCTGCTGTGTGTTGTGAAACCTCACAGGCTGAGGTTTGCATTCCTGAGCTGACAGGTGGCCCAGTTTCAGGTGAGGAGCAGAGCAGAGCTATTCCCCATGCTCTTATGATGGAGCATATCTCTGGTACCACTCCCTCCCCTTCCCCAAATGCTGGGGTGAACTTAGATCCCCTCCAGTTCTATTTTCTGCTAAACTATTACTCAGAATACCCCTGGGAACTGTGTTTTTGCATTGAACACAGTGCTAGGAGTGTTTAAACATAGCTGGGGAAAGGGAGCCTTGGGCAACACAGGTCTCCAGACTATATTCAAATGACATTAGGTGGCTGGCAGTCACTTCAGGCAGGAGCACAGCAAAACCTGGGGCAGTAGTAAGGGAGCTCCTCTCAGCAATCCCCTATGGCCAAGCAGCTCAGGGAGAAGCTGATGAAACTATCCTCCTTCTCTAATGCATTCTTTTCCACCTGAAGAATGGGCTAGCTGTGCTGGTTGGATTCTGCCCCATGTGCACATTCACCTGCAGCTTTCATTCAAAGGTTTCTGGTGTTGCACACATATGCAAGGGAGTGTGAACATGTCAAACTCACACACAGTAATGCTGTTGATGAATCAGACTTGTGTCACAGCTCAGTGCGCTGAGAGCATCAGTGGGACTTTTCTTCCCTGCCCCAGGGTGAAATGGGCTGGGAGGAGTCCAGCACATCATCCCTCATTTGTAAAGTAAGATTCTCTACCATCTATATAGAAAAAGGACAAGGTGTCAAAATTGCAAATGGCAATACTGTGGCCAGAGCCTTCAATCAGTTAAAAAGAGAAGGAAAGTTTTTCYTAACATGATTTTGCCTTTTGCGAGCTCTTTCCAGCACCTGGTTCTTGACACAATGACACACAGTCATGAGAACAGGAAAAAAACACTCAGGAAAAGAAAAAGGGTATAAAACAAGACAGACTGAACAAGAACCAAAGTCCCCTGTGTGACATCAACCCTGCATGCCACCTGCAGGCATCTGACAGCCTCCTGGGACAGCTGAGGAGGCAGATGCTGCCACAGGATGGGGACAGGGGCTCCCTGGCCCCACTGAACACAAAGGCAAAATGCCAAGTGACTTTTGGGGATGCACATATTTTGAGGGATGAACTGTCTCAGAAATGGCTGCATCTAGTTGGGGAGGMAATTCTGAAAGTCAGAAAAAAGCTCAGTAATCTGGAAGTGGATTGACTATTGACCAATGCAATATGAGACTGGAGATGTGAAATAATGAGACAGCAGTYAAAAATAACCACAGCAACCACAACCTTAAATTATGACACCAAATAGCATCCCCAGCAGTGAGACACTGCAGCAGGCTCTGCAGATGCCAGAGAGGAGCTGGCACATCACTGAGTCACACTGACCCTACGTCAACACTCCAATCACCCACTGAACTCCTCAGCACTGCTCTTCTCCTTGCAATATAAAGTGAGTTGTCCTACATGGAGCTGGCAGGGCCATTGCAAAAGCAGCAGAGGATAAAGCCACCCACAGCTGCTCACAGCAAATGCTCACTGGGGTTTGAGCAGTTGTGCTTTACTGTGCACAGCACAGCAGAGATTTTTTTCTCTACAAAGCCACTCTCCTCTTGAAATCACTGCTTGACTCATACTGGAAGGGCTCACTGAAAGTAGCTCTGAGCATTTGCTGACCAGGGGCAGCATCTTCCTTTCAGCAACAGAGAACAGTGTTAACCTGCACAAATGCCAAAGAGAGGGCTGCTAGTGGCATCCTTGCCCTGGGAGCCCCATGGCAGGGAAGATGTTAYCCATACTCCAGAACTCTTCATCAGAAATGGGTATTTCCAAAGGCCCTCAGCATGCTCCTCCTATGTGCCATCCTGCACTGGAATCAAAGCTGAGAAAGATGCTTTATTTCTTCCCATGCTGCCACTTGTACTGTTCCCAGAAGCAGATTTTACTGTCACATTTGATTTCACAAACACTATGCAGGCATCTCTTCAGCGAGTCACAAAYTTGGCAGCATCCTGCAGATGGCATGGGAAAAGCAGCCCCAGCTCAGTGGTGCTTTTGTAATAATTACTGGACACAGAAATCTCCCACCTCCTTCACCCTCCATCCCATCTCCATCAAGCTCAGCTTTGAAAGGACCTCAGGGGCCATGGCTCTCACCATCAGTTCAGCCCCCAAATATCTGCTAGCAGGAAGGTAGCAGAGGCACCCATGGGYTAGCTGAGAGCCCCAGACTAACTGAAAAGATTCAGGGGAGATCCAGAGCAAGCAAGATCCAGAAAATTGTTAGAAAAATGAACAAAATAATAYGTCAAAGATGATTGAATGTGAAGAACCTAAAATTCTATGACTCAGGATGTTCCTGGAAGCAGAAAATAGGGAAACACACATTCAGTATTTTCATGTTCCTCCCCAACATCAGCTAGGATGCTGAGGAGACCGGCACCTCAGCTGGACCTGCAGTGCCTTCTCCTGTGCTCCTTTKCTTCTCTCCTGCATCACTGCATCTTTTGTGCTTCTCAAACTTCCATTACTCTCAGATATTTAGCATACAGTAAAAGCTCTTCTCTGACTTATCTTCCACACTGTCACTTTAATAAGCTTGTCTCCTGAACTTGCTCTTCTACCCTCTTCACCTGGCCACCAGAAATCTTACAAGTACAATGCTCTTCCCTCCACCCCTTCTGCTTGTGCTGAAGGCTAGGCCAGAAACATCAAACCCAGATCCTGCTGGTGTTTTTCACTCTCTTGTCCCATCCTGTCACCTTCTGCTTGTGTCTGGTTGGGCTCACTCTGTTCAGTGCCCTACTTGTGCTTTTATGTAGTGGTACCCTGGGGAACTCCTTGCTGCATGAAGTTATGGAAGCCAGAAGCCCTCATGGGTTCATAAAGCAGCAGTCAGATACATCAGTGGAAGAAAAGTCCCTCAAGGTCATTCCCACAGGGACCCWCTCCTAGTTCAGCAAGGCCACTTGAGACAGAACTTGCAGGTTGGAAGAATCCTTTCATCTGCATGGTTGCACACTTCCCCCACTGCTCTCCCTCCTTCCCAGGCATCCATTTCCAGCCACTGCCCTCAAACAGTAGAGCTCTCATTATCTTCTTGGGCTCCTTTATTGTCCTGTCACAAACACTTGTCCAGGTTGAACAGGACTAGCACTGCACATCTGACAAGCACCACGCTGCAAACTGGCTACACACCCAAAAGCACAAACCCACAGAATTTTTCATCCAGCAACATCTACAGAGCTGGGAAAGGCCTGCCTGGTACAATACACTTAATAAGATTAACTTCAAGTACTCATAACCATCTCTGAATCATTCTGCTCATGAGGCGTGGGCAGCTCTAACCTTCATATTCTTCCTGACACTACACCCAAGAGCCACTTGGTGTAGTGGCTACAAACATCTCCCTGCTGGCAGGAAAATGAGAGAGCATTGTGTGTTTCTCTGCATCCTGTCTGATACTAATGGCACATTCCATTCTCGTAACAGAGTAGAAGGACATCTGAGTCAGCTTTGCAGGAACACTTTGACTGCTGTGAGGTTTTTTGGCTCAGCCACTCAGAGGTTTTCATGCTGTTCCCTACAAACCCTGCAGAGAACTGGGACTGCCCCAAAGGTTCTCCCAAAAAACCAAGCTCATGAACTCTGTAGCACAGACAACTGGCCACTCTTGTGACTTTCTCCCTAGAAGAAGTCATTCAATTAAGATTGTAAGTGCTAAAAGGAAAACCTTTCAGCTCTCTTAGGAACAGCTTGAGGAGCTGCCATAGCTCCTGCCTCCCCTGGAGTGCTGCAGCTCCCAGTCCATCCATTTTCTGCCCTGGACAGAAATGAAAGGACAGGCAGGCAGCCTGTGTGTGGTACTGTGTATCCAAAATGTGCTCTGCTAGGGCTGTGCCTTCAATGCAAAAATATTCAGGCATTCCCCAGAGACAAAAAAACTCCACAGCACTGTCAGATAATCTCCCACCTGACCCCAGTTTGTTAAGGCCAGGTGGATGAATGGCCTCCTGGAGACTGCACTGTCATCAGTGACCAAAAAGAGCATTAGTCTGTACCTGTATTAGTACTTGAGCCTGGCTTAGGGCTGTCCTCTGCACCAAGGCCAACTGGCACAGAACAACCCCTGCCCTTTTAAACCTGCTTTGCCTCCAAACGTGACAGACCTTGCTAACTTCTGAGCCACCCCCAGAAGGGGAAGATCCAGAGCAGTACAAACAYAAGGCAGCACTGATGTGATCAGTGATCATGGATCAGGACTGTCCCCACTTTTTAGTACTAGTATGGAAAATCTTTAGGGAACAGCTCAGACAGCCAACTTTAGCTCTGTTTCAGGAAAGGTGCCCTGTCCTCTCTGCACACCTTGCCCTGAACTTCCTTCTGCTCCCTGCATGCAAGATTTTGTTCTGAGCAGGTCCAGCAGGCACTGCACAGACCCTCAGACTGATGGCATGGTAGCACAAGGAAATAAAATGTGTCCTGAAATAAAAATGATCATTCATATTTCAGTAAGTGTCTAAATTTCAATTTTCCATTAATCTTAACTAATGGCCCTTTAACTCAAAAATTCTAAGCAGACATCTAGGACTAATTACTCTGATAGAATTCATTACTCAAGCATAATCCCAGCTTCTGCCTTGTAGATCAATTTTATAAATCAYTAGCATTGTATCCACTCATTGAACAGAACAGCCCTAGCACAAGAAAGAACAGCCCTAGAAAGAATCATGATCATCAGAAATGTCCCAAATCAGCAGAAGTTTTACCCCAAGTCTCTGCAGAGCTGCTCTTGCTGAAGGGACCCCTCTTCAGGGCACGCTGCTGTTCCCCTTGGTTTGTGTGTGAGGAGCTTGYCCTGGCCTGGCTAACACCTGACACAGCCTCCCCATGCAAATCCACCACTTGCCCTGCTTAGTGCAGATGCAGAAGATTAAATTGCTGGCACACTTTCAGGACCCTGGCCCGGGATAGATGGACAGCAGCACCTCTGCAGGCATGCTCAGCAGCCTGGCCAGCTTTGTGCAGCCCTTTGTATTTAGGCTGCAAGCACAAAGTCTGTAATTTGTAGCAATTCAGACTCGTGGAAGGGCCCCTGAGGAAGCCAGGGAATCTGATTCAGGTTACAGGTGCCACTGCTGCTGCCCTTGGAGCAAACCAGGGTTTASATTTGAACTGTAAACCCCAGGTGAGAGGGCTGTGTGTTAGGGGACTGCAGTGCCTGGCATGCAGGCACACTGGCAGGGGCAGCACTGCAGCAGCTCAGGCGTGTGCTGGAGCTCCCTGCAGCTGTGCCACCCTGCAGCTTCTGGACAAACCTTTGTTAGAGATGTGGGAGGGACAGGCAGCATACCTCTGTTGACAGCAGGGTTAACATCACTGCCAGGAAAAGTCCAGGAGGAAGCTGCCAGCCATTAGAAATGCCTCTGGCATTAAGGCTGAGTGGCTTGGGTTACACCAGCAGCATCACTTCCAGCTTGAGACAAACCTTTTGGCTGCAATTCACGCTCTGGAGCAAGACAATGGGTGCTGTTACCAACCCAAGGTGCCATCAGCAGCTTCAGGGTCTCTTCCAGAGCCACTTGGTGGCCCTGCAGGAGCAGCAGCTGAAGTGAGCAAGCACCCAGGACAGYAGGCAGGCAAGACAGGGCACGATGCTGCAGCTCAAGCCCTCCCATTAGCGAGGTACCCACGCACCACAGGCACTGACTCACAGGCAGGGCAGCCAAGGCCGGGCTGATTKCTCCCCAGTCATGTGAACTGGGTGGACCATGGGCACAGTGTCTCACCACCACTGCACAGGTAAATGAGGCTGCTGGCTCACCAACACTCCCTCAGTAATCTCYACATCCTTCAAGGCCTCCCAATACAAACAGTTGGTAACTCTGTCCCCTGGCTGTACCACAAATACCAGTTGTGATCTTGGGCTCCCTTGTAACAGCCAGCTTTTTTTATTCCCTTCTGAGCTCCCAACCTGCAGCTTCTTTGTTCATTGGCAAGTGTGAAGTCAAATGAAAGGAGGTATTCAGGAACTTATAAAGGGYTTATAAATCACTCTTAAATATGACTTGCTCAATGAGGACAGCTGGGTGGATTGAAAGATCCTAACAGTAGTGTCTGTGTTCAATTTATTGCTGAAAATACCCTCAGGTAACAAAAAAAAGTAAATAAAATAACATTTACCAACAGGAACATGCTGCCTTTGTGAGAGCATGCTTGTAGCTGTGGGGACTTTAACCTCAAAATKAATGCTCCATGGACAATGGGGAGACTCCAAGACAAGCTGCCAAGATGGTGTTATGACACTGGGCAGCTGTGCCACTGGAAACTGCCCACTTGAAAGCCTTAATGGATTCATGGATGGAATACATTCACTGGTAGGCTGAGCCTCTCAAAATGACAACAGGCATTTCACACACAGACACACAGCATTGTGCCAGGACCAGGGCAAGCAGGACATAAAGGTGAGGGCACCTCATTGCCCCAGCAGGCAGAGACCAGCCTCATGCCCTGTGCTACTCTGCTCTGGGAAGAGCTGCAAGGACACCTGAGAGTCTCCATAAGCCAGAGATCCAAGGTCTGAGAACTGGCTGGGGCATTCAGCAGTCACTGTTGGGATTCTCCTTAATGCAGAAAGACATGGCAGAGGGATACCTGGCCTCTGCCACTTCTTCTTTSCAAAAGTGGGCCAGAGTAATTCCCCATTTGCCTGGGGATAAAGTGTCTCCTTTGACTAGGGAGGGCACTGAAACAGCAGAACAGCTGTAACTTCCCAGAGATCATCCTCAGCATCCAGCTGCCTCCTTCAGTAGGCGGCTAAGAAGCTGTTTGGAGTCAGAAGTGTGGGACAAGATTTCCATCAGGAAGGTCCTGAGCCATCCTTCTTCCACAGACAAGGGTAAATAACATCACCAACTTCAAAGTTCTTCCATCTCCCACCAGCCTCTTGTCCACAGGACATGAAAGGGTTAAAGACACCATTCAAATCATGACTACAATGGGAAAACTTTGTTCCAAAATCTCCATTTCATGCTGCTAGAAAACCAACAATCTTAAAGTACCTTGTATTAACAATGCAGTTCTRCAGGGCAGCCTGCATTTGCTTTTAAGTCCACTGCTTATCCAAGGCTGTCAACAAATGGACARCAGACAGACAAATCCTACAGCTCTTGGAGCACAGGTATTCCTGCATTACACAAGATGCTGCTGATGAAATCTGGAGGCTTAATGCCAAGCATTAATTTATCTGAATCCTATCCTAAATGAAGATCAGAGCCAAGAGGGCATATGCTTTTCTTGTAGCATGTTTAAGAAGTGGTGAGTGAGAAATAGAGCATAAAGCAAAAACGGCAGCAGAGGATCCCCTCCAGGACTTTTCCAGGGCATGGCTGTCTAACTGTGCCCACTTGCATTGTTATTTATGTGTCCTTTTACCCCTTGTACTCCCTGGACTGRAGGAAGGAAGGATGTCTCATAGGAAGGAAACACTGGCGTGGCTGGATTGAGACAGGACCACACTGCTGCCCCCAACGTGCTGCTCCTTTCTACATAGGAGGGGAAGAGTTGGAAACTCACATTTTCTCTCTCATCTTAGCAGTTAGAGTATGAAGCTAACCTCAGTCCAGCTCTGATTTCAAACAGGGTTAGTGTCCAAAGCTGGAGCAGGTTGTTTAGGACTGCATTAGGTTGTGAAAATCTCCAGGGTCAGAAATGCCCCAACCCCTCAGGCTTTGTTTCCTGTCAGAACAGTCTCAGGGAGAAAATTATTTTCCTTTATGTTCAGTCAGAATTTACCATGCTGCAACTTTCTGCACTTGGAATGGGGCAATACCCAGCATCAGTTCAGACTGGTGGGTGAATGGATTGARAGCAGCCCTGCAGAGACAGACTTGGGGGTACTGGTGGACAAAAAATGGGACATGACCCAGCAATGTGTGCTTGCAGCCTATAAAACCAACAGTGGTGCTTGGCTGCATCAAAAAAATTATGGCCAGCAGGTCAAGGGAAGTGATTCTGTCACTCTGCTCTCAGGAGACCCCACCTGGAGCACTGCATCTGGAGTTCTGGAATCCTCAGAAAGACAGAGTTCCACAGAGGCCATAAAAAACGATCCAAGGGCTGTAATACTTTTGTGAAGAAGGGCTGAGAGAGTTGGGGTTGTTCAGTTTGGAAAAGAAGAGTCTGGGGAGATGTTATAGAGGCCTTTCAATATATAGAGAGGGTTTATAAGAAAGACACAGACTTTTTACCACACACTGTAGTGATGGGATGTGGGCACTGGTTTCAAGCTAAGAGAGTAGGTTAAGATTGAAAATTAGGATGAAATTCTCCCATGTGTAGGTGGTGAGTCASTGGMACAGGGTGCCCAAAGAAGCTGTGGATGCCCCATCCCTGGAAGTGCCCAAGGGCAAGTTGGATGGGGCTTTAAACAACCTGGTCTAGTGAAATATCCACCTAAATCTCATGGCACTTCAGACACCATGTCACCAGTACTGAGCAGAAAAGAAAAGCTTTCTCTTGATCTGCCTCACATGCAGTCAGTGCCACGCTGCCAATGCTTTGCTGAGCCTGTCCAGCTGGCTGCTGCCATTCTTGCTTTTGCAGAGAGAGAGATGCTCTGTGTGCCCCACCAGCTCACACACAGCTGGGCTCCAAAGCAAGGACCTTGCTGAACTCTCAGCCACATGTCCCAGCAGCTGCAGCAGTCACTAGAGGACAGGGCAGAGATTACTAAAAAAAGAAAAAAGGAAAGGGAAAAAAAAGAAAGGGAAAAAAAGAAAAAAAAAGAAAACCCACCCTGCTCTGCAAATCAGCTCAAAGCGTAGGCAGCAGAGGAAAAGTGAATGGGGATGATCTGTGTGTGAGGACTTGGGAGCACATTTYTGTTGTAAGACAGCCAGAGAAAGCATGCTAGAGCATGGGGTTTGCCACTCCTGGGAGGGAAATGAGGGGCAGATGACCCAGACCCAAGGAGTGCCACCTGACAATCAAGGCATTCAGCAGGGCACAGCTGTTTCCCTGCACTCAGCACTTGCTGTTTCTCTCTGCCTGCACCTCCAGGCAGCCTCTCAGCCCCTCTCTTGTGCACCAGGTAGCAGCAGCCTGTTTGTGGTCTGTGCTCTGCAGAGACTGCACCCCAGAGAGCCTCCCCAGCTTCCCATCACTGCTGGAAAAGAGTTCCCCACCTCCACAGCTGGTAATGCTCCACTGCAGCATTGTTCCTGCAGTCACCTTCAAACAATTCACAGCCTTCCCAAAGCATTTCTGATCCTCACYGTCCCCTTCACAGCATCTCTGACAGTGGTTACAGACAAAAGGAAAAGACCTATTCCAAACTGTGCATCTTGTTCCCATGCCCTGCCCAGTGCAAAAAAGGTAACATCCAGAGAATTTTGGAGCATATGTAGGCAGTTTACAATATATAACAGCCAAAACTCACACAAACATCAACACCCACGTTACACAGGATACCTTTATGCAAAGACATTAGTCACACTCAGCAACATTAAAAACAATCCTGATGAGAAGCTGTACAGAATGGGATGCAGACAGAAGAGTGAGAGACTTCATTAAGAATTCTCAATTGCTTCCAGTTCAAATTCTCACCACAAAGCAGTACTAGTAGTTATTTATTATTATCCAGTAATTATTGTTTTCCAGTAAAAACAGACATATTTCCAAATGATTCACACTACCTGAGAAATTAATGTTTTTGCAGCTCTGTTCCAGATCCTAGGTCAGGAATCTCCATTCTGTTCCGGTAAATTCCTCTAAGATATCACATGTAACAACAAGTTCTTAAAGAAGTTTCATCAGATTTTCCCTTTAAGGTAACCCACTGCACTCCCACGTGAGGCACAGCACCTCAAAGGCACAAGCAGCTAAAAGTGCTGCAGTGGAATCAGATGATCAGCACAACCTTGGAGCCTCTGCAGCCTCGGAAACACATCCTGTGATTTTCAAATCAATCCAGCAGGGAAGACACAAGCCAGTGCTGAACCTTRAGAGCCAGATCATGCATACAGAAGCACTTCTAATTAAAGCAATTTTGAGAATGAACGTGAAAACGAATCTGACAGATTTTGCTGCAACACGTCCAGAGGGTGCAGCACTGCAGCAAAAGCTGTCACTCCCATCGTGCAGAGCTATGCAGCACGGGTGGCAGGGCTGACAACACCCAGCAGCACAGCCATGCTGCCAGGAGTCCTTGCTGCACATTTTCCTCTGCTGCTGCATGCAATGCAGTGCTTGCKWWMGCAAGCACTGCATTGCATGCAGCAACAGAGGAAAATGTGAAAAGTAAGCATTCAAGGTAAAGGGAAACATTCTCGTGCTAATTAAAGAGCTGCTTTGAGCTTATGTTCATCGTGATCAGTCATGTAGAAAGACATTTTCAGCTTAGGGTGAAGCTACCATTTTTAGAGGTCAATTAGAACACTGCAACACTTACACAAGAAGCAGGAACACGGGCCCTACTGTGTCACACAATAACATGCTCCCTCTTTTGCTCCCACACCACCTTTACCTACCCTGSCACTTGCACTGCCAGYGCAGTGTGCTTGCTGTCACCTGCTYCAGGAGCCTCAGGGGACAKGGGAGCAGTCAATGGGATGATGCTACATGCTGCCCACTGGCTCCCAGGGTGGGAGAGCTGCTRTCCTGGAGCTGAGGTGATGAGTGTCACCAGAAAGCCCCTTCCTCAGCTACCCCAGGGGACTGCTGTGCCACGACACAGGTCAGGCAGCCCTCTCACATCACCTGCCACWGATGCTTTCCTCTCCTACTGCACAGCCTGACACATGAGCCCCAAGCTCCTGTGGTTTTGTAATATTAACCACCAAAGCTGAATCCTACCAGGGCTGAGAAAGCCTTGGCTCTCATCTCCTGCTGCTCTGCTTTCTCAGAGGCAYGCAGTGCACAATCAAGGAGAGCCACAACACTATTTGCAAGGGGTCTGGATGAAATCAGTCCTACTACTCCTGAGCCCAACAATCACAAAACATGGGGTTTTGTGGCAAAAAAAATCTTATTTAGATCAATGCCCCCTCCCCCCGCTGCAGGCATCAAGTTTGCAAGTTGAAATCACAAACCTCAAAACCGGCTGAGTTAATGAGTTAATTCAATACTAAGTCAGGTTTGATACTATGGCCTGRGCAGCACAGCAGGTCAAACTATGACTTAATCTATGACTTAAAAAACAATTAGCTAAGTAAATTCAGAACTATAAATGTTTACATGCAGGGGCTTGTCCACCCAGYGCCGATTAAAAATCGTTAAAGCCTACACTTTCCCCTTTGTGACTGGAAGCAGCAAAACCACCACATTCCTCACAAACCAGGGCAGACAGCAAGGAGGAGTGATGAGGAAGTATCCACACTTGACAGTGCATGTCTCTCATAACTTCATCCTAAAGCACCCAGGAGCCCATCTGTCAGRAGCAGGATCTGCCCATGGAGCCAGGCCAGTCTGCCTGTGCCTGCAACCAGGGGAGGAGAGTGAGCTGGCTGGGCTGTGGCCAGCTGCTCCCCCTGACAGGCAGGGCAGGGCAGGATGACAGCTATTATGCTGCAGCAGGCCAAGGAGCAGCCATACGGAAGTTTCCAGCTCATACACAGTATTTACACACGTGAGACCAGGGCACTTGGCTGGCCCCAGCTCAATACAGCTGCTCAGAGTCCAGGACTCTGAAGTTACTTTGCGAGGGGAACAGTTGAGGTTTGCTCTGACAAACAGGGCCAAAACGTTTGGGATTTAATAAAGGTAGAAAATTTTCCACTGAAGTGCTCTAAACATGATGGCTCTGCTCCTCTGCCCAAACCTGGGCAGCACTTTGTGTGAGCAGGAACTCTACAAAGGTAGCATGTCCAAACTTGCTGTGAAAGCATGGTGGTGAAGAGACCTCAACACAGACAGCAATGCTTAGGTGCTCAAGGGATGCTATCACTGCACAAGTGACCTCACAGACTTTGGRCCAGATCCTCAAACTTAAGTTTTACAGTAATTTTCAGGTGGCCCTGCACTGCCCCTGCCTCCTYCTAGCTTTGTGTTCCCCTCCCTTGGGCAGAGTAAAGCAGCCCTGCAGCCAGGCTGGGAATCAGGCAGGGCTAAAGGGAGTGGAGGGGGAGGCTGATGGTTAATTTTCACCCAGATCAACTCTCTGAACAGAGCTGCATGGAGTTTTTGTCAGCTGGGGTAGGGCTAGAAAGGACATCTTGAGGAGAAAGCAGTTAGGACAAAGGGAAAGACAAACCCACCTCCTCCAGGCACAGTGCCCACCTCACTGAGGTAGCACTTCCCAGATCCATGACTGGAGAGGATGTGAAAACCCATCCCTCCTCCCACTTGACAAGAGCAAGCAGCAGCTCTCATCTGCTCACAGTCACACAGAAACAAACTTACCAACTTCTGTGTTCTTATACTTTATACCTGTATATTGGCAACTTCGTTCCCAAGCAAAGAAATTATACATTTCATTATATTGGTTATTGGTGTGGATTCTAAGGGGCTTTACTATGAGACAAGGCTGCGTGCTAAGTATAACATTAAAACTCATTTTTTTCTGAACACCCCCTCTCCTTTCAGCCCATCACTCACAGGGCGCATTCACCTTTCTGGATTGTGTTTCTATGAGAAATTCAAATGTTCAGGAATACAAATGTTACATTTGCTGCACAACTATCACAAGAAAGCACCAAAATATTCTCAGCTTTCTTTTACAGAAGAGGAAACAGAAACTGCCCGTGCATAACCTTCATGCTTCTGTGCATGCTGCTGTCATGCTTAGGTAAAGCTGTGTGTTGCACCTGCATATCTTACTCCACCCTGGTGAGGGTTAAAGCACACAGGGCTGAGGTATCCTTACAACCCCTGATCTGCCAAGATTAGGGCCTCAGCAGGGCAACATCMCTGCCAAAACCTAAGACACCACCAGAGACACAAAAGCATTAAGGCCTAAATTGCCACATTCYGATGGCTGACATCCAATGCCACACTTTATATCTGATCATTTCAAAAACACTGGTTTTCAGGCTGCTGAATCAACCCAAACCCCACCGACTTCACGGGAATGGCATGCCTGGCATGCCTTCTCAGTCAGGGTGGTTATGAAGGCTCCTAAATCTGGACAGTTTAGGGCAAATGGTTTGTGGGTTTTCCACCAAGCTGATTCTGTCACCAGCTCTAAACCCTCAAATCCAGAGAGATGTGACTGTGCACAGTGTGTGCAGTGAGTGGCTGTGGTTGCCACCAGAAGGCTGCCAGCCCCTGYTACCCTGGCAAACAGCTGAGCTTGGACAGGGAGATTAATCACACCTTTGGTGGCTACAGAGGGAAGAAGAGATCCAGTTAAAAAACTAAATCTCTTCGAAGATTCAGCCCATTGAATGCAGAGAGAATAACAGTATGGAAGGACAAAGCCAACCACCAGCTTTGGGAATGCAGGAAGTGCTGGCAAGCAACACCTGCTCATCAGCTGTCACCAAGTATTTGAAAACATTCATGCTTTCTACTTCATAGGTGCTAACACAACCATTAACCAAGRCAAAAAGTCTTGTACAGCAGGCCTTAGATGTGTGAAGATGCCATAACTATCACAACAAAGGTTGTCCATTCCAACGTGATTTAAAGGCTCCCATAATCTAAAGTCCAGTAGTTAGTATAAAACATATTACTGCTATAAATCATCACCCTCGAGGGAATCTTCCAATCAAAACGACCTCCTAAAGAGATTATATGCTTCGTTTTAGAGTAACAATTGTATCAAAATTGTCCTTTTTTGTCATTTCACTCRGTAATGCCAGCCATACTTTCTGAAAAACTTCCATGAGGAAAGAGGCCTCTGGTTCCTCACCAACTGCAGCCCACAGTGGGAAGGAAAGGTTTCATGCACAGCCTCAGAAWCCCTGGGTGCAATACTCTGGTAAGGTCATGCTCAAAAATGTAATCACCAAGCCATTTGAACATACAAAACAATGTGGTCTAGATTGCAAGGCATACTGGGTTTTTAAATATTATCATTTCTTGTAATAGCCACAATTGTAAATGCCTACAATTCCTAGCCTTGCATTAAATAAAGGAAATCACTTACTCAGCTGGCCAATTTTCAGAACACAGAGACAGCCAGAAGGGTAGCAAAAAGTCCATGCACTTGTAACTTATTCCTGCTTCTTAGGAAGTCAACATTAGTCAGATTGTCCTGTACTGGAGTACACACAACATAATGCTATGCTGCATCGTGAGGAAGCCGGGGTTCATGAACTACTTAGATCAGAAGACACAGGGATTACTTAAGGGGGACCTGACTACTCTTGAATTGTGCTCTTCTCCCACACTCCCTTTGCCCCAACTCATTCCTTCCCCCAGGAACTTTCAGACGCGTATCCAAAAGAAACACAGCAATCAGCTCTCAGTGTCCTCCTCCTCCTCGCAGTGTTACAGAGGGCTGGCCGCCCTGAGCAGCCCCAGGCGCCCAGGCACGGCTCCGGTGATGGGGTCCCATGCCCAGGAGGGGTCTCACACGCCAGGCAATGCACAAATATCCCTCCCTSGGGGGCTCCTGGAGCCCCAGGGTGAGGCTGTCAGCCTGGCACCGTTCTGTGCAGTCCTCGCTGCTGCAGAGCCCATACAATGGAGGAATTACACTYCTGCAAGTGCCGCAGATGCGAGCCAGCCCCAGAGCACGCTGTCCCTGCCGAAACATGCCAGCTGGCCACSGGCTGCACACGCTGACCAGAGCACAGAGCTGCTGCTTCTGTACCCGCACGGACTGTAACACCGGGGAACGAGCCCCCCTCGAAATGTCCTGCAGCTCAGCAGATGCATACCTCTGCCATGAGGCTGCAGGCATGCGGTAAGTYACTGCATTTTTCCCCCCCTAAACACGGAATGCAACAGACGATTCCAGGTTGTAAAAATCCCCCTTCCCACTGTCATCGCTGTGGTGCTGCTCAGAGAGGCGCTCACCCACCCCAGCGGCTCTCGGCGAGAGCCTCGATAAGCAGCAAACCCAACACACGCGGCAGCGATGAGCACTCCACTCCTTCCCCTGATTTTTTTGTGGAATATTTTAACAGAATTTACGCACCAGTTAAAATGTAATCCCACTGCGCCTAACTCAAATGCGCGGATTAGTCGGGATGGTCACTTTAACTTGTGTTTAATTGGTTTAAAGGCTTCAGATGTAGCATTAGAAGGGGGAAAAAAATGCAGATTTGCAATGAAAGCGCAATCACCAAGGACAACCAGCAAAGGTCTGCTRTGCCACTGGCTTCGCATGCCAGCACATGGGACACCTGACAAAGCCAAATGGGGCAAGCTTCACAAATTTTCGAAAGAGGTTAAAAAAAAAAGTTTCACAATGCTCCATTAATTAATTCCCTCACGACGGGGGAGCAAAGAAGACTGAAGTGATTAACAAAGTCAGAGCATCAGAAAAGCACATGTATTAAAAAAAAAGTTATTAACTATATTCTAAACGTGGGCGGGGTGGGAAAGAGGGGAGAATTCAGGAAAAATAAGCAACAGGAAAGGGAGTATGTGGCTGCAGCAAGGGGGGRAAAAATGGTTATCCATAGAAAACGCGCTTGGAAACCTCCACAATCTCAACCAAGCCCCAGCCCATGGGTTTAGGAACTTCCTTGCGGGCAGCCCGCGACAGCGAGGACCGGCGGGACCGTGCCCTTCCCGGGCGGGGACGGGGCCGATCTCCGCTCAGGAAAGCGGCTGTTCCGGTCCCGTCGGAAGGAGCCCGACGGCGGCTCCATTTCCGAGCGGGAGCCGAGGCCCCGGCGGGCGCCTCAGGGCCGGGAGTCCCGCGGGGGGATCCCCGCCGCCGCCGCCGCCGCCACCCGCGGGCAGCCCGGCCTTGAAGCAGCCGCTCTCCCGCACGGGGAAGGGACGGGAAAGGCGGCGGCGGTCAAAGACAAAGCGGATGCCTCAAATTCCTCCCCGCCCCGCCGGTCTGCGGCAATCCCCC
>CADDXX010000175.1:609669-634745 GCA_902810485.1 Alauda arvensis | reverse complement strand
CTTCCGTGGCTGGTTTCGCGGTGGGTTCGTGCTCCACAGCCTGCAGGTCTACCCCTTCTCCGGCCCCGGGATACCGCTGCCTCGGGGCTTCGGTGTTGGGGCGGGCAGTGCGGGTCCCGGCTCCACAGCGAAGTTGTGTCCTCGTCTCCCGTCGCATCCCCTCTTCAGTGCCATCTCTTGGAAGAGTTTGGGACTTGGTGGTCAGTCCAGCTGTGTGTGGTTCCACCGCTGGTCTCTGCAGCCCGGGGATGCCGAGATGGGACCCGAGACGAGGAACCTCCCCAGCACTAACCGGGAGAAGCCGCTCCCGGTGTGCCGGAGCGGGGAGCGSAGCCCCGGCACTGCCCGGGCGGGTGGCACGGTCAGGGACAGCGGGGAGCGGGCCCTGTGTTCTCTGCACCATCGCTGCCCTTGCCCTGGTGAGCCCACAGCAATCCCAGCCTCCCGGCCCGGCAGCGAGACGTGACAGGCGCGGAACCTGCTTGCCATTGTGGGGACATCTGGGGAAAATTGGAGCTGCCTCCTCACCTTGTAATATCCCTCATTCCTTGTCCCTCTCTTGTACTTGTGTGTGCAGCTCCATTGACTGCACTAAGACCCCATTAATAAAAATATAAAGTCTTAGAGCAGCCAGAGCTCCCTTAGTTTTCCTTTGCATCATTTCCTTTCCCTGAACAGGAATTTTTAAGTCTTTAACCTCACACCACTAAGCTTTTTTTGTTCGAAATACCCTCCTGGGCAGTGGCAGCCCTTGTTRCCACGGGCACTGTTCCATCAGCTGCAGCCGTGCTGTTTCTGCATGACACAGAGCAGGCAGCTTGTCTCTCACTGGGATCCAGAGATTTGACATTTGCCATTCCCTGGGTTTCCATTCACTCTCTCCCTCACACTGCAGACCCCACCCRGCAGCTGTTTCCATTGCCACCTTGGTGAGGGGCTTCTTTCTCCTCCTTTATCAGCTCAGCTCAGTTTGTTCCCCCTCACCTCGCTCCATCCCTCACRCTGGGTGGGTCAGGACTTCACCTCACACCTTGTGCTTCCCCTCCAGAGCAGTTCCCTGTGCCAGTGCTGCTGGCACCTGGTGCCACAGGAGGCTGAGGAGTGTCTCTCACAGTCCTGAGTTTGCACTACTGCATGATGAGGACTCACCAAAGCCTGAGGCATGGTTGCARTGCTTATCTCTTGGATTGGCAGGATGGGTGCTGGGTTTCCAAAACCCAAAGCAGAGTGCCAGCATCGCTGGTAGAACACTTTTCCCCCAGATGTCCCCACAATGACTGATAGAAAGGCTGTATGGTTCCAAGGGAGCAGGGTGTAAGTAATGTGGGCAGGTGTGACCAGAAATTATGGGYAAGGGGAGATGACAAACACGATAAAATCACAAATTATATGGGGAAGCAGCAGMAGCTGTCAGTGTGTCTGACAACAGAGGATCCATATGGGTGTAGTAGCTTTAAACAAATAAAAGCAACTCATGCATCTTATGCACAGCTTGATAACGTGAGAAGTGGATGGCTCTAGGATGCCATGAACACCAGAGGCATGAGATTYAAAAGGGATTAGCCAAATTTACAGAGAGCAGATTTCTCAGTGGTTATTAAAAATATCTATCTGAGTCATCTTCCAGTTCATGAAGTCCCTGAACTGACTCTTCAGGTATTCTTGCTGTTCTGTACTCCCTCTGTTTGTGTGGTGAATTTAAGTGAGGTGACTGAGTTATCTTGCTGCTGCTGACACATGCAGTTGTATGTCTCTCCTAAAATTRCTTGTGTGTATGTGCTGCTTCCTCTGCACCAGTTCTGGGATGTGTTCAGTTTATCAAACTGGCAGGCAACTAACTCAGAGTAAATACTTCTCTGCCTCCAGTGAGTTGAGTTAGCACACTGTTTCCTAAGCCCATGGTTCTTGCTTCTCTCTACAAACTAGAAGTGGAGATTCTCCTGTTATTACCTGATTCCAGGTGTTCAGATTTTAAGCATTTAGAAGATCAGAGTCATGATAAGATCCTGATATTTGTTGAATTAATTTCTAACAGCTCCTGACAAGGTGGAGCCTTGGTTGTGCTAGATGCCACACAGAGYTTAGGAACAGTATTAAACACAGCAAAAAKGGAAAAAGAAACAGAATCCTGCTTGTGTGGACAGAAGTGCTGCATGGCTTGCTGTTCTCACATCATTATCAGCAGTCTGTATGGCAGTGTAAGTTTTGTTGGGTTTGGGGTTTTGTGTGTATAACTGTTTTTTGTTCCTAGAACAGGAACAAGAGTGTCACCAAGGTGTCACATGGTGTCASCAAGGGGCCACCATGAGCCCCCACAGAAGCCTGCAGCCGTGTCAAGGTTTGGTACCAAAGGCACTGAGAAGCCTGCAGGACATTAGGAACAGGTTGATCTCCTGTTAGTTTGTACTGCTGCCATCTTCCTCTCAGTCAGAAAGGATGTGTCATGGCAGCACAGTGAGAACACCATCTCCTCAAACCACAGGTTTTCATATCAGTCTTCACCAGCTGCATAAGGAGCCAGAACCTGACACACSTGGAGAACACCAGGATGGGGAGTGGCAGTTGCTGGAAATAATAAACAGCATTTATACACACTGTGAGTAGGGTTTGTCTGAGTACATCAGGCATCTCCACTACTGATTCTTCTACACAAGTTTCATTTCAGTCTTGCAACCTTGGTAATGTTAATAATGTCATTCAAGTCAGTTGGTTTGAGGGAATGTTTCACCTCTTCCTGGAGCAGACATCTTAAAAATGTTTGCTGAATTAGCTCTACACAGGGGGCCAGAAGGGGTGCACTTATGGATGCCAACGGTGCTTGCCTTGGCATCCTTAATTTTGAAAGATGGTGGTGATTGAAAAGAATTCCTGGTGATTGAAAAAAGCCAAATGCCATCAAGAATGGCAAGAAGGAGGATTCAGGCAATACTCAGCTGGTTGGTCAGCCTCAACTCAGCCACTGGGAAGACTGGACAGCACATCCTCCTGGAAGCTGTTTCCAAGCACATGAGGGACAAAGAAGTGACTGGGAGGAGCCAGCAGGGATTTACTTGACCAACCTGATTGCTTTCTACAAAGAGACAACAGCCTGTGTGGCCAACAGGAAGGCACTTGGTGTTGTAGTGACTGATTGTAGCATTATCTTTACAAGGCTTTTGACATGATCCCCACAGTCTGCTTGTAGGCAAGTTGTGAGATGTGGGCTGGATAAGTGGAGTGTGAAGGGAATGAAGAATGGYTTGGTGGYTGGGCTGAAAGGCTCACATCAACAATGTGAAGTCCAGTGGGCAGCTAGTTCCTGGGGCATCCATCAGGGATGCATGCTGATGGGTAAATAGTGATTAATGTCTTTATTAATGAGCTGGACAATGAGCTGTCTTGCACWGTCACAAGTTTGCAGACCAAACACCAGACTGGGGAGAGCAATTGCAATATGTTGTGGGTCAGAGCTGGGGAAGAGGAGCTCCTCCTCAGTAACAGGCCTGGAAACACAACTGCTGTGGAGATGGAAACATAACTGCTGTGGAGATGGAAACATAACTGCTGTGGAGATGGAACTTGCCACCAGAAGCTGGAGGTAGCCTGCATGTGAAAAAGATGGCATAGAGGAAATCTGGCAGAAAGGGCTCTTAACTCCACATTTCCTTCTTTTTCACCACTGATGAAATCCAAATGCAAAATCTGTTGCTGACCAGAAGTGTATGAAACATGTGTCTGGTCACTGGTGTTTTCAAGTGAATYATCTTGGCTGCATTGAAAAAAATTCAGAAAAGTTGGATGATTTTTGCTGGAGCTGTTGAGAATTCCTCACCWGTGAGTGACAAGAAGTACTGAGCACCTGYAGCAAAATTGTCTTAAAGTAAATTGCATGGGAACCATGGCTACAGCTGTCTCTCTAGACATTTGTTCAAGGACTTGCAAGGTTTACTGCAGAGGGAGTTGTGAACTCAAAAAAAGAAAAGCAGGGTACTGACTGGTTTCCATGGTAGTTCAAAATTTGAAATTGTCTATCCATCATTAACTGCTTCAGAATAGACAGGAAAATACAAASCATCAGATCTTCACAGTACCAAAATACCCTTTGCATTAGAATATCAGAATGGTAAAAAAATCCTAATTGCCAATGAAAGCATTCTGACACCATGTTCTACAGTGTGTTCTGCAAAAACACTTCCACCATGTCATAGACTGATTACATATACAAAACAGAAAGAGGACTTTTGGGCACGTTTGTTTGTGAGGATGTGATCTGTTCATCAACAGGGCTTCATATACTTAAGTAGYCTTTCATATACAGCATTTTTTTCCTTTGTACTCCCCTGGCAAGGAGCTGTTTTCAGGTTGGTGAGCATGGTGGGATTGCTTCAACCCACAGGCTTTCAATGACCATMTTTCTTTCACGTAGCCAGGTTCAGGTTTGTCCTGGGAGGAGTGATCATGTTCCATTTTCATTGTCCTGCCAGTCTTCAGTCATGCTGAGTCCTCATTGCTSACACTCATCCTCTTCCCTGGCTGTAGGAATACTCTGCACTGGAATTCAATTGCAGGCTGCTGCAGTGAACACACAGACTCTGACATATCTTTAGGTATTTCTTCTGTTTCCAATAAATTTTACATTATCATTGAAATAACTATCTTCCTGGACATATCAATATGTATTTTTATACAAACATAACATGTTTTAACTTACCTTCRTGCTCAATAACCTCACTGCAATAACTCATTGCAATAACCTCACTGGAGAGATACTGAGATATCACTCAGCCCTCATGTGCCTTCAGTGAAATACATCTGTGTGCTCTGGACTGCAATTCACAGAGCATTGTAAAACATGGTAAATATGGACATTGATCTCTGGGACATGAGAGCCTCCTCCTTTCAACTCAGAGGCTGTGGGTGCTATTTATCTCTAATTTATGATCATCCCTAGCAAGTGTTTTCATCTACCAATTCCATATCACTGGTTTTCTCCAATATAAATTACTGAGGCACACCATCAAATATTTACTAACAGCAAGAATAGTGTAATATTAGACCATGTGCCTTTTAAAATTACCTTTAATCTAATCAAAGAAAGRCCTTACTTTGTTTACTCTTGAATTAAACAGTGTCAAAGAAGAGTGGTGGATCATCTTCCTATGCTGTGTTCTGTTCATCACTGGAAATCTTCAAGAGTAGGAAATACAGGAAGAGAGCAAAAGGATGATACAAGCAGGGAATGGACTCAAGCCTCTCCAAGGCCCTTTCAGGACCAGGATCTGTAATTTTATGTTTCACACTGAGCAGGTGAATCACCCAGGGATCTTGGAATCCCAGGGATCACAAACTGGCCCAAAGGTGAACATTTTGGACTATCATCATCAGAGGAGGATTAAAAATTGACTGCTGCTATAACAGCAGATGGRACTGTACCAGGGACTGGTCTCAGGTGTGGGAATTCATTTGTCTACACTAATTAATGGTTCAGACTTTCCCCTSTGGGCTGTGGCCTGTGTGGGCTCACGTGTGCCCAGGCAAGGCAGCAGCAGAGCTCAGGAGGGAGCACAGGTGAGCYCTGCACTGCCAGTGGGCTCTGCACACACTTTGCAAACAGACTCTGTGGACATGGCACCATCAGCATCTCTTCAGCTGGACAGAGCTCCATCAGTGCACTTTGGGGAGGGTAGAGGAGCCATGTCCCAAACAGAGCACTCCTAAATCCCTCCAGTGAGAGRGAGAACTGCTGTTCTATGACCACACAACTGCTTTGTCTGACTCTGATGTGGGGCATCACCTTCAGCAGAGGCACCAGCAGCAGGGAGAAGCTGCAAAGCTGTGCTAMAAATGCRAAGGAGAGGCTGAAAGCTGTGGTGGAATGTGTTGGGATGGCCACAACAGCGGATGGAGGAGATGAATTGGGGCAGGCTGAGAGATGGGAGGGCAGTCAGAAGGATGATGGGGTGATTTTCARAGCAATGTGTGGCTCCCATATTCAGTACAGACGTGACACTTCTGATGTAGAGTGTCCAGAGACTAAATTGTTGCATGAAATTTGGGCTGCACCACTTGGTGTGCTGTCTTGTCTGACACTTCATCCAAGACCTCCATGTGCAGCTTCCCACCTGCCAAATCAGGGAAATAATTCCAGAGGCAGAGAAGTGCAGTTTAGAGGGGACCTGCCCTGTGACCCCAGCAGAGGCTCCTGGCAGTGACTCCTCACCAATTTGTTTGGCCAGTACTTCAAGAATTCCAGAGACAGGGATGCCACACCCACCCCAACAACCTTAATTACTAAGGAAGTTTTCCTTGGTGTGTCACTCCATTGTCCCCTCTCTAACTTCCCATATCTTGTCACCCAGGAGTGAACCTTCTGGCTATTTCATGAGGTCCTAGTCCCTCCACACTGGCACTAACCATATTCTCCTGTTTCAGTTTATGACAGAAATGACAGAAATATGAAATCAATTATTTTCATGCTATTTATTTTATAGCACTTCTGCACTGGTTGTTCTATTGATGGTMAAATGTGTAATAATAAATTCAAATAAATTGTCTCCTTTCTACACTTGACCAAAAGCATAGCTTCAAATGCATCATGTGTGAAATATCCACATAACTTACATCTGTGCTATGCTGCTCTGCCCTGCTGCTGATTATAGTCACAGATCTTCTGAAAGAGTTACAGCTTTTTTCAGCTTCACATGGGTGAGATACATGCCATAGAAAATATAAATATCAGATCCTGCTCTCCAGAGCCTTTCTCAGCTGACATAAATGGTTAATAATATACAGAAGTACTGACTTGTAAATACCCACACAACTTCCTCCCATCAGGCTGGAAGGTGTGGTAGAATTGGGTGATGTGTCACCTCATCACACAAGCTCCCTGCTTCACACACCTTGCCTGCTTGCAAAGCTTATTTCATGTGTCATTGGTCTTATATACAGAGAGCATGGACAAGTTCTGGTTTGGCATGTACAATCCCAGACAGAAAGTATCAAATTGGCAAGAAATTCCCAGTTACATGCACAGAACAGGGTAGCAGAAGAGAGGGCAATTACCACTCTGTTCCTTAGGAATAAACATGAGAGTTTCAGGTAGGCTGTGAGAGTGCACAAGGGTCTGTTACACAAGAGGAGAGTCTCAAGAGGAATTCTTTCTGAAAAGTATTAGTTTTTGGAAAGCCTGTTTAAATTCTTCATTAAAAGATGTATAAATGACTGGGTTGATTAATGAGTTTAGGTAACCCAACCAGGTAAAAAAGTCCTGCAGGATGGGGTGAAACCAGCAGGCATCTTGGCAGATTGGTAGGACTAGGGAYGTGACAAAAAAAGGCAGCCAGCAGAAAATGAAAGCCCCCAGAATAATGCCTAAAGTTTTGGTAGCTTTCCTTTCTCTTGCAGCAGAAATCCTTTTCCTTTCCAGCACGCTGTCTGCAAGTTTTATTTTAACAGAACCAAGAAATATTGGGGAAGCACCTGAATGGGAGTGCCCTTCATGGAGGCTGGCATTGATGGAGCAGAGGGAAGAGCCTGCAGAACCAGTGATCAGGTGTGCAGTAGTAAAACGTTTCCCATATAACGGGGGTGGCTTCAGGATCCTGGATCGAGCTGCCACRTAAATCCTGCCATACAGGATCAGGAGCAGCACGGTCGGGATGTAGAAAGCTCCACAGGTGGAATAAATGGTGTAGGAAATCTGCTCCGTGTTCACAGCACACTTGGCAATCTCTTCRTGAGCTTTCACCTGCCTCCAGAAGAAGGGTGGCACGGAGATGCTGATGGAAATCATCCACACCACGGCAATCATGAGGGCTGCCCGGGCGGCCGTGCGGCGCTTGGTGTACTCCAGAGCATCCGTGATGGCCCAGTACCTGTCCAGGGCAATGACACACAGGTGCAGGATGGAGGCCGTGCAGCACGTGATGTCTGATGACAGCCAGATGTCACACAGCAGCTGGCCAAAGGCCCACGTGTGGGTGACAGTGTAGGCGATGCTGACGGGCATCACGAGCACCGACACCAGCAGGTCGGTCACGGCCAAGGAGCCGATGAGGTAATTGGCAGGGGTGTGCAGCTTCCTGGTCAGGGAAATGGTGATCACAACAAAAACGTTGGCCAGGATCGTTGCCAAAGTGATGACAGACAGAAGGACTGACAGTGAAATCTTCAGCCCTAAGAGTGTCCTTTCGTCCCAAGACAGTGGGGTTTCAGTGACATTTAATGATTTGTTTGCTGAGCTCTGSAGAGAGAACTGTGCTGAGTGGTTGTACTGAGCCATCCTCTGCTCTGATCCCACCTCCCAGTGTGATCTTTCTGGGATGATGAAGAAAGATGCTCACTTTTTTTTGATAAAATAGAATTTTTCATGCTTTGGTCCAACACTGAAGAATTATTAACTTGTTGAAAACTTCATTAGATGAGGTACTGCCCTATGCAAGATTTTCCATCACATCACATCTATTACATCACTGTTAAAACAAAACATCATCCACACATGAGTCTGGTGTACAACAATGAAAACAGTGCTGTAAGTGATGGGAATTTAGGTGGTTTTCATCTTGAAGAAAATGAAATAATTCTTTATTATCTTTTTTTTTCACGGCTTCTTTCTGACCTAATCTTCTGCAAAGTTGCATAAATCAATTCTGAAGGGCAAGAGATGGAAAAGAAACATCTGGGCATGCAGYTGATGTCCCTTTGCTTGAGACAAAGCTCCCCTCAAGAGCATTTTCCTTTTGTCTCTAATGGCTGAGTGTCATGTTTTTGGTATTTACAAGGGACACTTCATTACTTGAGTACCTAACATATAAAACAAAACTTCTGGATTCCTTCTGCAAAYATAATTTCTGCCAGATTGGAAAATCAAGACTTCTTCAAGTACAGATCTCCATTTTCATTTATTTCTCCAGACTTTTCAGGTTTTCCCTTCAACAATGAGAGTCTTCAAATGCTGAAGGCAGGTGTTGGGTACCAGCCCCCAAAGCTGTGGGGAATCTGTGGGGCAAGAAGAGCACAATATTCTACATTAAATGTTTGCACAATATTCTACATTAAATGTTTGCAATTTGAATTCARACAGCCTCTCTTAAACCCCTAAATCCTAATATAAGAASCAACACTTTTCAGTTTGGTTTGATTTTTTTATTTACAACCACCTTCTGTGAGTCAAACATTTTCAGACTTGCTTTTTCTCTTGAGGGGTACTTTTCTAAATAAGGAGATACAGAAAAATCTCATATTTCACACAAGACTATTATTTTTTTGATTTTTTTTTTCCTCCAGGAAGGGAAAATCCCTTCCTCATGGCCATTTGTGATACTGAGCAAAGGTTCAATTTATAAGAATTTTTGAACATAAAAATGTTCCAAAGTGACCAAAGTCCATCAGATCCAGTCACCAGTCTCTGGCAGTGGTCCATACATTCAGCTCAACCCTTTTGCCCTTTTCTGATGCTTTCCCAACACTGATACATTTTTTTAGAGACAGAAACCAGAACCACAAACAATTGTTGATGTGGATACACCACAGATTTATACTTCAACATCACAGYGTTTCCTTTTCTCAGTTCATTTCCTAAYGATTTCAGAGGAGTACTTTGCTTTTTGAATSATTGCACAGCACTGGTCTGACATTTCCACAGAGCAGTCCAAATTAATATCATTAATATAATTCCATATATTATAAATAATATAATTAATATAATTCCAAATACCTTGACTGGTAATACCATTTTTTCCCCCCTGTCTGCTCAGTTGTTACATCTGTGAGTTGTATTCCTTGTATTCCTTCTCCCACTTTTTAACCAAGGCTCTTTGCAACTCTGCACAGCCAGTCCTTGCCTKTAATACCCTGAAGAGCTTTGTTTCATCACCACACTGTTCATGGACTTTCCAGATCACTCAAAAGTCTCTKGAGAGTCTAAATAATTGTATCAGTTGGAGTTCCCTCACTCCATATACTCATCAGCTTCTCTTAATTAATTTAACAGATTGCTGAGGCAGAACTGACTTCACTGAAGTCTGAACTTCACTGTTACCCTAATCACCATATTTACTGTGTGTACAACAATAAATTGTTTCTATCTATATTTCTGCCAGCTGGCTGTGGGTACAGATGTCAGGTTTTGGCTCAGACCTCTTTGGGAAGCAGAACCACAGGGGTTTTCTTGCAGGTGCAAAGGGAGTGGAAGTGGAGACTGAGCCCTGCTGCTGCCATCACACTTCAAGTTGCATCAAACTCTGTAGTGAGCACTGTCTGACAGTAAAATTCTGTTGTTCTCTTTGGCCAGAAATAAAGATTCCACTTGTAAATATCCCCCAGTTTATCATTAGTGAATAAAGATGCTGAAGTTAATCTTATTTCTCTAAGGAATTGCCTTTTTTCCCCCCCATGCCTCTACCATCCCTTTAACTCTCTGACAAAATAGTTGCTCACTTCAGAGCTCTCACTTTTAGAGACTGGGAAATCTCTTACCTTAACACTGGGCTGATCATCCAACCCATTGTTAATTACCAATTAAACCCCACACAGGAGAAAATCTAATCTAAAACCACCAGACAGACTTGGTAACACTATTAAAGACTATTAAATGACTGCATTACCTAAAAACTGAAACCAAATCCAACCTTGATGTCAGTTGTCACTGCAAAAAGAGATCTCAAGCCTTGGCCATGTATTGTATCAGATTTTTCTGTCTGTTACAACATTCCAGCAATGTGAACTAAAGTGAGCTGCATCTCACCCACCCACCTGAACATGAACWGTTATTAGTTGTCCTTTTGCTTCCACCAACTTGCAGTCACTGTGGGGAAAAAATAAACTGATGTGAAACAGGGGGTTTGCAGTCTAATGAACCAGTCTAGAGTCCAAATAAATCCCAAATCTTCAACATACCAGTAAATAAGCAACCCAACACTGGGAGAAAGTCATACTGAAACCACAMATACACTTAGTTACTGAATTAATTTTTATAAATAAATTATGCTTCCCTCTAATGTGATCACCAAAGGAAAAGAACCAGTGTTTTACAAAAATGCTCCAAGTCAGGACATGATTATTTATCAGAAATTAGACCTAGACCACCTAGACAAAAGGAGCATATTTCCAATAACTTAGTGTTTCAATGAAGTTACCTTTTACTSAACAAAAGAATGATGAATACAGGTAAATTATTTACCTGTTAAAAAGAAAAAGAAATCAAGTTTGTGTAAACTACAAGTACTGAAGAAAAATAATATTAAATGATAAGCAGTCATTAAATTATGTCAGGTACAAGGTCATGCACAGCCTACCAGTTCAGGAAAGGAGAATTCAAATGCACAGACATTACAAATTCTGTGATTCTGTGATGCACATCCTGAAACTCCAGAGGCCAGCAGTGGGAAGTGGCCACCCAGCACATTTCCTGGCAGCAGAGGGATGTGCTGGGTGCTTCAGGGCTGAACATCTCTCTTCACTGCCAGTGAGGGGAGCTGGTAGAAAAGAGTTCATGGTTCTGGGAAATTATACCTGACTGCAAGTGCTCACTCGTGCAGCATGGCTGGATGTGTGAGCTGCCAGGATCTTTGTGATCCTGACCAGATCCTGTTATTTCCAAGTAAATCAAGCATTCCTGTTTTGTTAATCTGATATAAAGAACTGCATTCTATATCAGACACTATAWGCAAAACTTTTCTCATTTTAATTAAGCAAMAACAGTAATTGRCAAGCAAATATYAGYAAKGTTTAACACCTTCACTCTCCCCACCTTCTATTTTCACTCAGCTTTTAAGCAATTATTGGTATTTTTCCTCTCTTACCTTTATTTACACACTACCAATAGGTATTAGCTATACAACCCATCATTAATTACCAATTACAAATGCTGTTACACCTTATAACTAAAATTACTCATCAAAGAAAACCTCTGGGGTTTAATGGCGGTGATTCTGGCCAATACTACATTGCAAAAACAGACTCTACAATATGTTACCAATAAGTTCTGTGGAGGGAGCAGGGGCTGCAGCACTCAGCTCTCAGCCATAAATTCCTGGCTGAGCTGAGGGATACAGAAATTTCATCTCAGTCGTTGCTCATCTCAGTCTCCATCTGTAGAAATTACTTTCCCCTCCTGTTCTAGAAGCTGTTTTAGAAATAAAGAAATGTGGTGCCCATTTCTTTATTTCCAGTTGCTGAAGAGGACACCTGGAGTGACASCAGCAGGTAAAAGCCTAACTTGAGCCTGTCAGCCTTGCCTGAAGCCTGGAGCAAGGGGAGATGGCAGCAGAGCTGGAGCAGGGACAGGAGATCACCTGGGGTGTCCCAGGTGATGCCCTGGAGTACCAGAAAGAATGGAGGATCACTGTTAGAAATTCCTGCAGAGCACCTCTAGACTGTTTTCAGGCTTAGGGATTTTTCCAAGTGTTTAATGATGTTTAAACAACTTTATTTTTAAGTCAACAAAATGCTTCCATCCAGTGGAGCAACAGGAATAAAGCTTATAGTGGAAAAGGCCAGTGCATTCAGAGCCCTCAGTGCTCAAACCCTCACATTTTTAAATCAGCTGGAATCTCTAATGATAAATGCAGACACCTGCAGAAGGTCTCTCTAGCATTTAATCATTAGAGATTCCAGCTGATTTTAAGAAGAAAAAGTTCTTGCAAGTCTCATCCACATAATCCTTGCTTGGTTCAGCACCACTGTGCTCTGTGGCTCTTGTATTGATGCTTTATTGAATTCAGTTTCAGCATCCACAGGCACTCCCAAGAGACTTCATCCATGAGCACAGTGCTCCATTGAGATGTTTCAGGGCTATCCATATGCACCAAGTTTCACTTTTATGCTTTGATCATTATTCTTTGCCTGACCTTTTTGTCCAGTCCAGAAGTCAAAAATGACTTTTTTCTTTCCAGAAATGATCTTACAGGGTTGCCTGCAAAGGGATTTGAAAGGCATTGGTTGATTTGCTAATATTACACTTCCATAAACAGGCATGCCTTAAAAATACAAGCTGTGATGACAGATCATGATTGTTCTGCCTAACTATAGACACTGAATTAGAGTGTGGCCCTGATTGCCAATAATGAGGATGAGAGCTCCAGAAGGCTCCTCCTGCAGCACTTCCTCACCCAGTAAATAAATGAACTTTAGCAGAAAYGTGATTTACACTKCCTGGAAATGCACCCTGCATCCTCYTACCCTCTGTCCTGGAGGCAACTCAGGGAAAAACTGGGAACAACTTCTGCCTGAGTGAGCTGCAGCTGCAGGAGGTGAGTGAAGGAGCACACAGGGATTTTACCTAGATACAAGCAGGATAAAACATATTCTACTGTGCAATTCTACAGTTCTACCAGGAATTTTACCATGATAGGAATGAGGAGGCCCAGTAATGTTCTCAGTAATGGTTTGGGTGATGGAGTAGATGCAAKGACACTGCTGGGGCTCCAGCCCAGAACACTGGGGAAGAGGATTGGGGTCAAAATTGAGTTTAAGGACAAGTGCAAGGGATGCAGTTCAGGCAGAAATGAGCAGTTCCTCTGYTGTGTGATGGAGAGGAACAGCTCAGCAAAAGCTGTGCACAGTGTCAGATCAATGAGCAGTGTCAGCAGTGCCATTGTGCCAGGGCAGACAGCAAACACCTTGGCAAGGCTGTCACTGGGAATGGATCCTGTGCTGTTCATTTTGGACAAGGCCAAATGGCAGCCTGGCATCCAGCTCTGGGCAATGMTCCCAGGAAGGTACAGCCCACACAGGCAGAAASCAGGAGAAAGCAGCAGGAATCATCRGGAAAGRAAATGGATGGGAATAAACTGCATGGGAACAGGCATGTCAGGGATGGAAGAGCACAGCTGAGGGAGATGTTCAACAGAATTCCTATGCATGAGAGCCTGCAGAACAGGAAGGAATAGTCTGTTCCTGTGGCTGTGACTAATATCACTGAGAGRAGAGGGGYTTAAYTGCAGCAAGGGAGGCTGAGCCATTRGGAGAACTCTGGAGATAGTAAGAGCAGTGAAACAAAGCATTGCTTAGGGACACTGTGACATCTCCATCACAGAAAGTCACAAAGAGAGGCCAAACARYCTTTGTGGAGTGTGATTTCCTATAGCTAATGAAGCAGCAGGAAAGTAAAATTAATTAGTCTACCCCAAACAGCTGCAAGACAACTGTACTGCCCTGCTGTGCACRTGCCAGGAGGGAGTGACACTTGTCACTAAGTTTTGTTCTGCATTTAGGTGAGGACAGTACACTGCCATCATGCCCTCTCTGTGTTAAGAATGGAAGTAGCCAGGGCCCCCCACATCTTCCTGCATTTTGACACATCTCAACTCAATAAATACATTCCCCAGATTTCTAAGTAAGCTGCAAACCAGCAGTGTCCACACCATGAGTTTGGATTTTTTAAAATTTTCCTTATTCTCTGCCATTTACTTCCACATGCTTGCACTGCATGTGCTGGGTTCCCAGCCCATCAGAAGAAAATGAATGAGTGAGGACTGCTGAGATATTTACYCCCAGATCTGGGGGTAAATATGAAAACCAGAAAATGTTACATGCAACATAGAAAACAACCAATTGAYTATTTGTTTGACATTTGCTAATTTTAGTATTTGAGGAGCATGTATGATGTACATCCTAAATCCTGTTRTGATGCTGCTTGAACTTTAAAGACAACATGAAAAGGAAAAGCAAATTTGCCTTGAGAAACCTCASAGATCCCAGCCATTGCTTTCTGGAATAATCTGTTTAACACTCTGTGGGCAGCAATTCCTGGAAAGGAGGAAGTTACAATTACTGGCAAAGTAATCCCACCTCTCTAAAGTCAGTTAATTTTGCAAAGGAAGTTTCTTTCCCTGGGGTTTACATCAGGCTCACAACTAGGAAAGGCAGAGTCTCTCTAGGAAAGCATCATTCTCCCTGCAGCCCATGYTCCAGTGCCATGCATTGCTGCCTGCAGCACGCTGCAAACACCAGACTGCAACTCTGGCAGTCCTTGCTCTTTGCTGCAGGACCAGAGCTCATCCCAAAAGTGCCTCACATTCCTCAGGGGTGCAGCAGGTGACAGGTGAGAAAACAGGGCATTTTGTCCTGAAAAGCCTGGCTTGCACCCACGCAGGTACATCAGGTATGGGAGGTGAGGGTTCCCAGGGTTCAGTGTTATTTACACTGCCAGCTCCTGGCTTTGCACCTGATCAGAAATGACCTCTGGCCACCATCACACCCGAAGCAGGAGAGAAGAGGAAAGCAGGCAGCCGTGTCACTCCTGGAATACAAACCAGGATGGTGTGGGATAATAATGGGACAATCCTTAAATAAGGTAACCCAAAGCTCTCCCCAGGGCAATCCATATAAAATTACACTTGTAGAGTGCTCTCTTCATCTACACAGTATTACGCTGTACCTGGAGGAAGAGACCTGCAATGAGCATTTAAAGCTCTAAATCACCTGTGAGCTCCCTCCCCGAGACACGGAGTGTCATTACAGCTGCTCACAGAGGCCGCGCTCGGAACRTTCAAGGTCAGCTTGGACGGGGCTCTGAGCAACCTGGTTTGATTGAAGATGCATCTGGTGGCCGTGGGGACGAGCTGGGTGACCTCTAAAGGTCCCTTCCCACCCAGACCATCCCGTAATTCCGTGTCCCCTGCGGAACAGGAGCTCTCAGCGGCTCCGCAGGGCGATGGCTCCAGGGAGCTCTGCCCGCCCCATCCACGGGGACCGCAGAGCCGGGGTGATAACGGGCTGATCCCGGGGCGATCCCGGGGCGATCCCGGGGCGATCCCGGGGCGATCCCGGGGCGATCCCGGGGCTATACGGGCTGATCCCGGGGCCATCCTGGGGCTATGCGGGCTGATCCCGGGGCGATCCGGGCTGATCCTGGGGCTATACGGGCTGATTCCAGGGTGATACGGGCTGATCCCGGGCTGATCCCGGGGCCACGCCGGCCGATCCCGGGATGATGCCGCCGCAGGCCCGGACCTCCAGCTCCCGACCCCCGCCTCCCGTTCTCCCCCTCTCCGGCGGGTCCCTGCGCTTCCTCCGGGGCCGCCGCGGCGGAGCCCCCAGCGCTTGGTCCCCGGGAAGCAACTTCAGCCCGGGCCAAGCGCCCGCCCCGTCGGCAGCGCCAGCACTCACTCACCGCTGTCCCCGCTGTCCCGCTCTGGCAGCGTCCGCCCCAAATACCGGGGGGTCCCGGCTGGGCTCGTCTCGCCCGCGCTGCGCGTCCCGGTCCTGCGCTCCGCTCCTGTGCTCTGCTCCTCTCCTCTGCTCTCCTCCGCTCCTCTGCTCCGTTCCTGCGCTCCTCTCCCTCGCTCCCTTCTGCTCGCTCCTCTGCTCTCCTCCGCTCCGTTCCTGCTCTCCCCTCCGCTCCGCTCCACCGCTCTCCTCCTTCGCTCCTGCGCTCTCCTTCCCTCCCCTGTGCTCCCCTCCTTCGCTCCCCTCTGCTCCGCTCCGCCGCTCCTGCGCTCCGCTCTCCTCCCCTCCGTTCCTTGGCTCCGCTCCACCGCTCCCCTCCCCTCCYCTCCCCTGCTCTGCTCTGCCCAGCGCTGCTCGCTGTGTGCCCGCTGCTGAGCCCGCCCGAGCCTCGGAGCACCGGGGGTCCCCCAGCGCTGCTCGGGGTGCGCGGGGAGCGGCCCCGGCACCGGCAGCGGCCCCGGTACCGGTCCCGGCAGCGGCTGGGGCTGTGCGGGCTCGGAACGCCCCGCGCTGCTCCTGATCCCAGGATCGAGAGCTCTCAGGATGAGCAGAGCGGCTCTGGGGGCCCCAGAGCTTCGGAGCTCCCCGGGATGGGACTGACCCTGCTGCTGCCCCAGCGTGGCTCGGACCTGTCGCTTGCACAGCCCCTCAGCACAGCCCCCCTGCATCCACACCTGGAAGGCTCAGGGGTAATCCCAGCATTTTTAAGCTATGCAGTTAGTTTTACCAGTTTTAGTTGCTAACGAGAAATGAATTTTTGTTTTTGTTTTTTTTTCCCCGAAGAAGCAGTAGCTGTCTTCACAGTAGACAAAACTTTAACATAAAAAGTAATTCAGGTTCCAAGGTCTTGGAACAGAAATGCTTCAGCCACAGCCCCTTTGCAGCATCGTTTGGCCTTAAATAGATCCTAAATTAGCCATTGCCAGCTGTCTCCATTTTCCTCTGGCAGCTCATTTACATATTGGATTACTTTCAAAATACAGATAGTCTCATGAGGTTTGCACATTTAATACAGCTGATGGCCAGGCTCTGCCCTCTCCACCACAGCGTCTCAGAAAAGGGTTTTTGACCCTGAGCCATGTTTGCTGTAGCTGCCCTCAACCCGGTCTCAAAAAAGTCTCCCTCTCTCCAAATATCTTAGGAGGTTTTGTCCCAACTTCAACATCTCAAATAGCYGGCTGCTCCCAGAACCTTTTACCTCTTCTCCACTGCAATGGAGAATGGCTTTGAACCTGCAATGGCTGAGCAAATCMCAAATCTCCCTTGAGACTGAGAGGAGAGTACAAGCTTTTTAATCTGCAGCCACATGGTGTGAATCTTACACAAAAAAATAACAATTCCTTGCAGCATCACTTCACTGCCAGGCTGGGAGAGGACACATGGTGAATCTTTAGAGCCTCCAGAATTTCCCACCGAGACAAGAGTAGCTACAAGAGCTTTGCTCTGAAAGCCTGAAGATGCCTCTCCATTTATTTTCCTCCCAAACAATGTGGGTGTTGCTCCGTGGGTGGGGATGTGTTTGATGTGATACAATGCGAAAGGAAAGAGCCTGGCTCTTTTYTATCTCCAGCTGAGGAATAAATTCTGCCCTTGGGGTAGAGATGCCCCATGAAAGCTCGCAGAGCTYTCAGCAGAGTGCAGGCTGGGCTGGGCTCTGTGGCCACCCAAAAGAGCTGCTGCTGCCTTGTCAGGAGAAGGGCACAGATTCCTCCTAGAATAGAAAAAAAACAGTAAAGTTGCTGTCAGTTGTCCTCCCATGCCTGGACTTCACAGTTATTTTTCAGAARCAGCAATTCCATGCAGAAAAAGGAATGTCTGGTGGCTTTCCTTGGGCTGACTGGGAAAATCAGAGAAAATTCCAGGGTGCAGACTGGTCTTCAGATATTAAAAAAAATAATAATTTTCGTCTCCCTCTGACTTTGATCCTGCAGATACTCTCTAATAAGAGCTACAGCACATTTCCCTCATGCTCTACAAGGTCATAATCAGTATTGTATTTAATATCCTGTGTTGAATGTCCTGCTTAGAAAAATAATGCAGCTACTCCTTGTTGAGATCGATTATCTTCATTTTGGATGGAGCAGGTGCACAGAGAGAATTTGTGCACAAGCCCTGAGCTGGTACAAATGTGCACCAGTAAAACAGACAGATTTACAGATACAGGAGTCTGAAAGCAGTGAACTTTTTGGTCTAACACCAAATTGCTGTGTTGGCATGGYTGGCAGGGTCACAGCAATGTGCTGGGGGGCTCAGTCTGTAGATCCCTGTGTTGGGGAGGTTGCTGCTGTACATCAGTGGAGTTCAGGCACATTTACACCCACTGGGTGCTGTCTGAGGCAGGGTCTTGGGTGAAGATCAGGATTACACACACAGCTTTTAATACTTTTCTTCCTTTAATCCACTYATTAAACTTTCTCAAGGCTGATTTCATTTTTCCTTTTTAAACTGAGCTCATTTAAGCAGTCCTAATTTTGTTTCCTATCGTGTTTGACTCCCAGAATTTCTCACTGCTGCTGCTCCCAGCTCAGACATTTCCCCAGCAGCCTGAGCCAAAGCTATGATGCAGCTGAGCCTTGGGCTCCCAAGCCATGGGGTGAGGGTTACAGGCACATCCAAGGAGAATTCAACCTCCCCCAAACCTCCTCCCTCAGAACCCCAGTGAATGCCTCACCACATTCACCAGACTCCTGATTGCTCTGAGGTGGTGAAGAGCATCTCCTGATTTCACAGGGCTCAGGTTTTTATTCCYTTGCTGCAGAAGAAAGGCTGAAAAGTTGATCTTTTCACAGTGTGGGAAAGATTTCCTTCCTTGGGGTAGCTGGAACCACAGAGCTGGAGCTTCCCTTCTCAGGGGTGTTTGCTGTCCAGRGTGAGCTCACCATCTGTGCTCTGAGCCTCTGATCCAGCTCAAGCCCAAACCCTTTGGAGTGATGCTGCTTCCCCTGCTGTGACTCCCCAGGGAGGCAGGAGGATGATGAACTATGATTTAACTTTCCCAGAAATGCTGGAGGAGTGTTTTTGCTGCTTTGGGCTGGCAGGAGGGGTGACARTCAGTAATGAGGGGCTCTGCAGGGCTGTGCACAGGCACAAATGAATCTGCTCCTGCTCAAGGGCTGCTGTGCTACCCTGAGAACCAGCACTGCCTGCACAAGCACAGACAAAACCTCAGAGACCAGAATTGTTTTGCTGCCCTGGTTGTAGCTTTTTCAGGAGCTGGGAATTATCCCAGTCTCCAAGGAGGGGACAGTGGACTGAGTTCCAGTGAATTTGAGTGAAAACCTGAACACATCCTCTCAGAGGATGGGAAATGGCATTGAAATGTCTGCACCTCCATGGTGTTCATGTAAAAATTCCTCCTTCCTCAGCAGCAGCAGGGCTCCCTGTGACTGCAGCACACTCACATCCATTGCTTATGTGAACAGAGATGCTGCTTTTCCTCCTTGTGGGTCTTGCCAAGCCCAGRCTGGAGGAGAGGAGGCTGATGTCATCATGAGTACTACAGCAAGTGCTTCAAATCTGCCTTTGCTCACCATTAAACTGTGGTGAGAACACCAATACAAAAGACCCTCCTAATTTTCAGTCCAATTTTGCCCACTGCTAATTCACATCTRTTTCTCCTGCAGGGCCTTCTTTGAGGTTTACCCTCATGATTTACCAACCATCTCCTTTCTGAGGCAACAAAACATCCTGGCTTCTTGTCACAGAAATTTCCTTTGGCTGGGGAACACAGATGAGGTGAGGTCCTTCCTTTTGGTTCAGGAATTCTCTTTGCTTTTTGTTATTTGATGTCACCTTGATTTATTATTGAAAACTTAATTAAAGGCACAGACATTCCAAAAAAGGAGGAAACTCACTGTACTTTCTTTCCAACATGAGCCATTTTCCTCCACATTTTTGTCACATTCCCAACCTCACACTTGGATGCTGACATATGGAGAATTCTGCAGGCACTGCTTCTCTGCAGAAGGTGTATTTTGGCTTTAAAGCTTTATTCTCAGCCTTACAAARGGGCAGAACCAAGAGCTCAGCCAATGCTCCCTTCTTCTGGGACTCCTCTCTTCCCTTTCTATCAAGTAGAAAAATGCTCAGAAGTTGGTTCATAATCAAAATACAAAAGCTCTGTTAGAATTGCTGAGGTAACTTGCAGCAGAGCCTTGAATGCTTGGCAGTTGCATTTCTCAGAGTTCCTTAATGCTGCTTTAACCCTCAGATTTATGCAGAATATGGCTGAGAAAGGCAGCCAGCTCCCAAAAAAGTTGTGTGTGCTCGCTGAACTCCACGAGSTCTTGTTTACTCAGTAAACAAAACAACATTTGTTATACACAGACATTGATTTTCCTCCACAGAAGAGAGGAATTCTCTGTCACTGCTCTCCCATGAAGCATTTTCCTGGGCAGGGCTGGAGACAACATCAGATTTTGTGTGAGGAAGGACTGAAGGACCTGGCATGCTCATTTTGGAACAGACATGGGGGATCTGACTGCCATCTTCAGTTACCTGATGGSATTTTGGAAGGTGCCAGGGCCTGTGTGACATCTCCAGGCACAGCTGTGGGAATTCTGCTGCGTCCAGCTCTGGCTGGGTCACATAAATCAATCATCAGTCACAGCTGAGGTGAGGAAAGGGCTGTAAACATTCATTTATTTATTTATCTATCTATTTATCTATTTATTTTGACAGTGATCCCTGCATGCACCCACCAAGAACCTTGGATTTTAGGCTGACATTCAGCTCTGATCTTGTGGCAAATCCTCTGTGGAGGAAATGTCTATCTGCCCTAGATGCTCATTATTGAGTGGGCTACCAAATAAATATTTAATTATTGATTAAAACTGATAGATCTGTATCAGTTCTTTGCCATCCTTCCCTTGCCTTACAGATTATTATGAAGTTAATTTGTGTGAAGAGAAGAACAAGGGAAAACACTGCAGCAAAAAACACTTTGATTTTATTTTAAAAACCCCACCTGTCCCACCAACTCCCATGATTTTCCTAACACTGAGGGGAGTTCAAACACCCAGAGCTGTGAGGGAAAGCAGCCCATGCTGCCCTGCTCTCCAGGGCAGRGCTGCAGGATGGTGCCAGCAGTGCCACCAGGCACAGCACACTGCAGCCACGTGTCCCCCGTGCTGGTGGCATCCTGGTTCTCACCTTSTCTCCAGAAATGTCACAGACTGAAATAGTCCCCGAGTGTGGAGACACAAGTCAGATCACAGCGGAATGGGAGGGATCCCTGGAGGTCTGTAGTCCAATCTGCTGCTGGAAGCTGGGAAGCCAAGGGAGCTATGGACCAGGTCATGCAGAAGATCACAAAATCACAGGATCACAGGGGTGGAAGAGATCTCCAAGATCATCCAGTCCAACCCACCCCTGACACCTCAATAAAGCCTGGCCCCAAGTGCCACATCCAATCTTTTAAACACATCCAGGGATGGTGACTCCACCACCTCCCGGGCAGTGCTTCATCACTCCTCCTATAAAAAACTTCTTCTTAATACACAACCTGGATTTCTCTTGGTGCAGCTTGAGACTGTGCACCTTGAGACTGTCCTCTCCTTCTGTCAGTGCTGCCTGGAGAAAGAGCCCAACACAGAATCACAGGATCATAGGATCACAGAATCACAGAATTTTTAGGTTGGAAGAGACCTTCAAGATCATCGAGTCCAACCCATGTTCCAACACCTCAACCAGATCATGGCACCCAGTGCCACATCCAGGCTTTTTTTTAAACACATCCAGGGTTGGTGACTCCACCACCTCCCTGGGCAGATGGTTCCAGTATTTGACCACTCTTTCTGTGAAAAACTTCCTCCTTAAATCCAGCCTGAATCTCCCTTGGTGCAGCTTGAGGCTGTGTCCTCTTGTTCTGTCTGTTGTTGCCTGGACAAAGAGCCCAACCCCAGCTGAGCACAGCCACCCTTCAGGGAGCTGTAGAGAGTGATAAGGTCACCTCTGAGTCTCCTTTTCTCCAGGCTGAACAACCCCAGCTCCCTCAGCCGTTCCTCACAGGGTTTGGGTCCCAGCCCTCACCCCTCGTTGCCTCCTCTGGACACGCTCAAGCGTCTCAATGTCCTTCCTAAACTGAGGGGCCCAGAACTGGACACAGCACTTGAGGTGTGGCCTCACCAGTGCCCAGTACAGGGACAGAATGCCCTCCCTGCTCCTGCTGGCCACACCACTCCTGATCCAGGCCAGGTGCCATTGGCCTCCTTGGCCACCAGGGCACAGCTGGCTCACGTCCAGCTGCTGTCACCAGCACCCCCAGGTCCCTTTCCACCTCCAGCTGAGACCTGAAAACTGATGGGGATGGAGGATCATAGACTTACAGTCATGGGATGCCAGTGGGAAAGACCAGGGAGATGTTGCCTCCCTGTGGAAGCAGAGCAGGCAAAGCCCAGTGATCCCAGTGACACATCCCAGAGAGGCACAGCTGGGATCAGCCACCAGGATGGTAGAGAGGGAGAGGGGATTGGAGCACAGAGCAGAGGAAGGGGATAAAATAAGTAAAAAAAACTCAAAGCAAATGGAATGTTCATGTCTTTGATGCATATTTCAAAATTTTACATTTGGTTTTTCTCAGTGGCAAAAAAAAAAAAAATTGGAGTAGAAAAAGAGAAGGAACGGCCTGGGAATGGAAGATCTTCTGTTCATGATTCACCTTGAGGAATTAGTCTTGTTTCTAGTCAGGAGAAAAATAGAATGTATAGATATAATAAATAATTYCTCATATTYWGTGAATTTAYAGGTAATTACACATTAGAAACCATSTGGAGAAAACAACACTGAGGAAAAAATMTCAAAATAATTTCCATTTTGTACATTTGGAAAAAAATAATTTTCACATTTTGTCCAAAAATCTCATTAAACTTTTGAAAATGTGTGTTTCTGAACTTTTCATTGGCTACTATTTTTTGTTTTCTTTTTTTTTTCCTTTGGTCCAAAGTTTTGAATGGATTTTTGTTACTTTTGCTCCATCTTCTTTTCCTTGCATTTGGCTTTGTCTCGCTGTTTTTTTTGTGGGCAAACTGAAGAGTGAAAATAAACCACGCTCATCCAAATCCTGTCCAAAACTACACTGGAAAAAGAAAATKAAAGAAGGGAGAGGATAAAACCCATCTGAAGAGATGAAATAAGGACAACAYCCTGCTTATTGACCTTTGAGTTATATTTGTATCAAATCCCAGCACCAGTCTGAGCTACTTGCAATTGTTCATGGATGTTAGTGAGAGGCTTTTACTATTATTATCTCTTTTTTTATAACCATGGAGCTACTTTCACTTTAATATCATATTTAGATTCCATGCTTTCAAAATAATTGCTGCAGTATCTGTCATTGTCATTAAAGGAAGGTATTTTGGATATTTCCCCTGGGTCTGATCCAATTTTTTTTCCTGAGAATTGTAGCAAGCACCCCCAATCCCCACTGAGGCAGCTCACAATGGAGYTTTAGTACCTAAGGAATTCAGTAATTTACTTTTTAAAATTTCAGCAGACAGCTGGAGGAGATAAATGCACGGCTTGTGGAGCTCAACAGATAAAGACATTGTTCATTTTCATGGCACTGGATAAAAATACCTCAGAAACTTCTCAGCCTGGCAGAAAAGAAAGAGCTGAGCATTATAATGACATTAAAACACCAAATAAAGGAGCACATACTGTGTAGTTTGTCTTTGGAATGGAATCTCTTGGCCCACAGACAGGGCCTGATGCCCTGGGAGGGGCAGAGTAAAGGGAGAACTTTTACCTGCTCCTGTGGGAGAAACCAAAGAGCCTGGAGACAAAGAAGCAGATCCAAACCAGGACAAATTCAAATTCCAAACTCAGAATATCCCATCTGTGCTTTCTGTTTCCTGTGTGGGAGATGAGCAGCTTGGCATGGCACTGACCCCTGCAGTGGGAATGTCTCCTCTCTGCTCAAGCACTGCATTTTATCACATGGCTTAGGGATTAAGCACAAGGGGATTTTGATGCAGAGCAAGGCCTGCAGGTGTTGCACTCACAGAATTGCAATTGCTGAGCTCAGCCTGGCCCAGCAGTTCTCTGAGCACTCACAGAAGAGGTTTTTTTCATCTGAGCCCTGCCCAGAAGCAAGGTGGAATGCACAGAGCAAAGCAGAGCTGCTGGACCATCACTGGGTTGATGGGCACAGGGTATTTTCTATTTATTTCACTTCCTTCTTGTATTTGATATTCCTGCCCCAACCATTGCATGCACAGCAGTCACCTTGACAGCAAAACCTTCTGAGAAATGAGTGAGCTGAAATGAAAATGTTCACATTGAGAATGTTTTGGGTCTTCCCTGCTGCAGGAAATCCCTCAGTGGCTTCTGTCTGCAGACCCTGCTGCTCTCACAGTGCAAGGATCCTCTCAGAAGAGTTTTCTCCCACAGCAAGTTCCCTTACAAGTTGCACAGAGTAGAGAAAATTGGAGTGATGCTTCATTTCTCTCTTTTGATTTCTGTTTCTAGCCAGGAACTTCTTTCCTTTCAAAAGAGCTCTGGCATGCTGCAAGTTACTGCTGTGTACAGAGCACCTTTCCCTGCTGAGATTGTCACTCGTGGTCCTTGCTGTGGGTGAACTCACACCCTCCTTGCTTCCTTTTTTTGTCTTGTTCTGCTCTCTTTTTCTTTTTTCAACTTTTTTCATGAAGCAGAATTTGCATCACTTGCTGTAAGCCTCCACATTGCAGCTGTCTGAATGAGTCACCCAGGGRAGCCAGGAAAGAGCAGAGTCTCCCAGGAAGTGACTGATCTGATCCTCCTTGGGTTTGGCCCAACTGCAGGGAGTTTGGGGCTAAAAGGGAGCTCCCTTTGTGGGTGGGGACAAACCCCACCAGCTTCACCCACCCCTTCCACTGGGGCATCCCCCACGATGCCTCTGAGCCCTGCAGAAGGGCAGGAAAAGCAGCAGCCACCTTCCTGTGGGACTC
>CADDXX010000175.1:546235-608143 GCA_902810485.1 Alauda arvensis | reverse complement strand
CCCACCAGGGCACTGGGATGTGCCATCTCACTGCTTTCTGCTTGCTTCTTCCCACTGTAGGTGTGATGGCTCAGCTGAATGGTCCTGTCTGCTCCYACAGCTGCCTGGTGTGTGAGCAGCTGTGTTAAATTAAATCAGCAGCAATTCCTCACTWTGAGGAATCATCTGAACCCTCTCATTAACATCTCCCTCACTGGGACTTGCTGGATCACTGGCTTCTGTACACAATTACTGTGTTTCATACTCTACATCCTGCAGCACACCACACTGGGGTTATTTGGGGAATTAAAGATACCCTGGYTTACATTTGCACACTTCCCATTGCTCCCTCAAAATCTGCAGCACAGAGATTTCTTGCTCTTGAGTTACATACACACAAGGCCAGTTTCCTGCTCTCTGCTGAGCAGTCACTCCACAGAATGCTTTTCTTGTTCTTCACACACAGAAAAGAGCAATAATCCAGGCAAGAGGAGGTGACAGATGTGATGCTTTCCAATTATTCAACTCCTCTGAAGGTACCTGACCAGACCTTCCTTGGTTGTCAACCACAGTGGAAAAGCCTGCTATTAGTTTAATAATAATAAAAKATATATAAAATATAATAGTTTTATCMCTCCCTGCTCTGTTGGGTGTGCTGTTTCTTGGGCTTTTACCACCGCCAGTGTCCTGATTTGACTTTGCAGTTGGTTAAAGGATTGGAAGAGCTTTGGAGTGAGGAAAAGGTGCTGATGGGAATTACTGCCAGAGCCAGAACAACCAGACACAGCCAGAACAAACCATCTCCAGTCTGAAGAACATCCTACAAGAATCACTTCCACAGGGCAATCCTTCGTTTTCCTTTCTGGCAGATTCAAAGATGCTTCCAAAACCCAAACCCCACAGGCTTCAGAGGGAGCTCAGTCCTGGCTGGGTTTTCCTTGCCAGCACAGCTCCAGCAGCCATGGCAGCACAGCTGCCTGCCTGCCAGGGTGGGAGGAGAGCTGAGTCACCAGCTGGAAGCTCTCYTCAAGAGAGTTCCCAGCTCCCTTCAGCACTGCAGTGGAGTGGAGAGCACAACCACACACAGAGGCTTCTCCTGACCCTGCTCCTGCTGCTGGCCCTGAGCAGGACAAGGTCCCACCACAGGCACCCATGGGCTGGGTGGTYCTGGCTGAGGTGGTCTGGTCTTGTTCATTGTCAGCAGAAAATAAAGTGTCTGAGGACATTCAAAAGCAGATGAGCAGCCCTCAGGAGCACAGGGTTAAGGTATCCTGGTCATTGTGAGATTAACCCCACCTGCTTTACAAAGGGTGAGAATTGGATCCAGTGAATAATCTGATATAAACCTCYATCAATGGGATCCCTTATACTGAGACATTTGCTCTGCCTTCTCTAAAGTGTCCCAGAAATACAGCACAGCAAGGTGATGCTGTAGGAAATCACTGTTTAAATCACTTTGTCTTTATTTCAGGGATCTGCAAAGGATGGACATTTTCTAAAAAAATATGTTTGTAACAGCTGAAGGTTGCTGAAGGTGCTCTCCCCAGAGTGTGGGCCCCAGCTGCAGGGGCAGAACCCACCCCTGGGTGCAGTGTTCCTGCCTTGGCCCTCATCCTCATCACAGAACAACCCCRGGGTCCTGGCCATGCCCCTCCTGGCTGCTGCAAAAAACTGTACTGGTTTGAAAGCAAAACCAGTGAGAGACTAAGTCAGAAATACAATTTAATAGGAAAACTACAAAATAAAAATAATAGTAAAAGGAACAAATGAAAAGACCCTTGGCAGAGTCAGAATCCAACCTGACACCCTGTTCGTTAGGGTGCTGGTAACAGTCCGAATGAAGCAGTCTTGTTGGAGCAGTGATCCTGTAGAAAGATCTGGCAGCTCCTGTCCTCTGGGAATCCAGTCAGGCTGTGCTGTCCCAAGCTCCAGATTATATCCAGGTGGGAATGYTTGGCTCCTCCCCCCTGGGCAGAGCATCTCCCAATGGGCTGATGTCATTCCATGAGTCACACAGGGGGTCCTTGATTGCCCATKGAGCAGAGATGGCTCCCGAGGGGAGTCACCTGTGAGTCACTGACCAGGGCATGGATGGGCCATGGACAGCAGAGAGTCCTGAGGGAGGGGACAGGGAAAACACTGCCCCACCTGGCTCCAACAGCCCATGGAGATGGGAATAGAATACAGACTTTGGGCACATCTTACATTGCAACCTAGGACAAAAACCAACCCTGCCCTGCCTGGAACCAGGACATCTGTGAAGCCACTTGAACCTCTTTTAATTTGGAGCTTCTTCAATGACCAAATTAAAAATTATTTTCATAAGTAAAAAACCAAAAAACTTCTAACTAGAAAAATTCTGGGTTTGCCTGCTGAGCCACTGTGGGGTCTGGTTTAATTACCTTGTCCCATGTGTTACCAGTGATGACCTTTTATTTAAATGCAACATCTCTGGGGTGTCCAAGGCCATGTCCCAGCTGAGGGACAGCTCAGGGATCACAGGTGATCTCACTGCACCAGTGAGAAGCACCCAGCATTGGCTTGAGGCAAATCTGGCCATGAGAGGAGGTCTGGTACTCTCATTGTCCCCACCAGGCAAGCATGGCATTGTCTCCTCMAACCATGGAGGAATGTGCAGCTTGTGGATGTGGAACTGTGCTTGTTTTGTGCTGGGAGCTGTCAGGACTTGGCAGGSAGTTGGAGCTGCTGTAATGCAGGGGGATTAATTCACTGAGCATTCTTGAAAACCCATTTATTTTCTTCTTGTGCTTGGGTAGCCTTCTTCCTCCCGTTAAATGGAAAGGTGGAGATAACAGCATGTGTTCTATTAAAAATACATTGACTTTAAACTTCTAATTATACAATGGCCAATTTACAGAAATGTCGTATTTTAATCACTCTTCAGCATGCCAGGAAAAATCACTTTTAAAAGGCAATTCTAACTGCATTTTCATGTCAGTGGGAGAGGTGCAAGCCAACATTTTGTCAAATGTGCTGAATTCCACGGGGATGGGGCCATATATATCTTTAACTGAGGATGCTGTGTGAGGAAGGGCCTGTGTGGGGAAGGCTCTGGCAGAGAGCAGTGAGTGATGGCAAAGCTTTGGGCAAGAACTACTGGGGGAAAAASAATTACAAAGCAACATCCATCACAGTTTTTTCCAAGAGCAACCCTTCAGACTTCAGTTCAAACCTGAGTGACCAATTCATTCTAGTTTTCTTTGTTATTTGTTTATAAATTGCAGAATTATGGAATGATACAAGACCTCTAGAGACCACCTGGTCCAACCAACCTCCCTAAAGCAGGGCCAGCTTTGAAGGTGAATTAGTTTTCAAATTAAYTCAGGTTGTTGAGGGCCTTTCATAKTTARTATCTTYAASAATGGAGCCTCCACATCCTCACTGGGTTCCTCTTCCAGTGTTTCATTCCCCATTTCAATGTGGAACCATTTGGTATTTAGAAATCTGGAGACAGGAATTCATCTCCTTCTAACAGCCTGAGCAGGCAAATTCCAGACTGAAAAGTCAGCAAGGCTCATGAAATAGTTAACAAGATCAAAGCCTCCTGCTCCTGAAAATCCCAATCAGTCTGTTTTTCTCCTGTTTTGGAGCTTTTCCAGCACAAACCAGGTGGCACTCACCCATTAYCAGCCTCCTGGGCAGAACATGTTAGCCTTGCTGTGTTCTCTGGAGATGCCTGCTGCAATCCTGAGCCCRTGTGCTCTGACTCACTTGCTGGAAGAGCCCGGGGGAGCTCTCAGAGCCAGCTGATTTGCAAGCTGCTTCACTCCTTTAATTGCTCCTGTCTGCCTGAGAACACGTTTGTGTTCAAGACAAGCCATCCTTGCTCTGAGATCCAGCTCCAGCATGGCAGGGAGCATCCCATGGCCACATGGAGAGGTTCTGTGAGTTCCCCTCAGTGCTCTGCATGCAGAGAGCATCCCATGGCCACATGGAGAGGTTCTGTGTGCTCCCCTCAGTGCTCTGCATGCAGAGAGCATCCCATGGCCACATGGAGAGGTTCTGTGTGCTCCCCTCAGTGCTGTGCATGCAGAGAGGCCCATCTGCCTGGCAGCACAGGGGCACACAGGCATTCTGCAGCTCAGGCACACCCTGCAGTCCTGCCAGGCTCTGCCATGTGTGGGTCTATCATGGGCAAGGAGAGTCTGCAGTGGCTCCCACAGAATGTGGTTTCATGGCAGCAAAGCAGTGAGCCAGCAGCTGCAGCAGGCTCTGCACCAGGATTTCCTGGAGCTGGGGGTGCCAGTTCATCCCCTGAGATAACATTTCCTTTCTGAGGGAGCCACCTCCGTGCCACATCCATGATGTCCCAGCTGCAGAATTTGTCTGCAAAAGGTCCAGAACAATCCCAGTTCCTGCAGGGGGAGGTGGGCAGCAGCTGCCCAAGCTGTGTGAGGATGAGCAGTGTGTCTGCTGGCAGGGTGTCACAGGGTGTCACAGGGTGTCACAGGGTGTCACAGGTGTCCCTTGCCATGCAGTGCCTTGTCAGGTTATTCTGTCCCTCCCTGACTGCTCCCCACTGGCCCTGCTCCCTGCTCAGCACTGGGATAACAGCTCATTCCATACAGGGATGATGCCTTAAGTTTGAGCTTTGATGTGTTTCAGGTTCTGTGCTGCCCAGGGSTGCAGCTCTGAGCTCACAYTCAGGCTCACTCAGCTCTGCACAGAGCAGGGACACAAAACAAATCCTGTCCCTGCTGCACACCAAGGACAACTTTCAGCCCAAAAGCACAAACCAGGATGGGCTGAAGGGAGAAAACAAGAAGGGTGAAACTTCATAATCTGAAATTGTAATTGGACAATTAAACCCCAATATGCAAATGGACCAAAACCAAAAAAAGTGTCAGACCTCATGACTATTTGTCCATTTTGTGACCATTTTGGGTTCACTTTGGGTGCAGCCCTGCCCAGGCTCTTGCCCTGCCCAAGGTGCATCCCAGAGACCTTTCAATTAATTTCTACTTTTTCTACCAGCTCTGTCCAGTCTCTGTTTCATGTCAGCCTTCCCAAGGCATCAGGGACAGCCCAGCCTCTGCTCTCTCTCTGCTGAACACTTCCTGCAGTACAGCTTTTGGTGGCTGCATCCCTGCAGTGTCCTGCTGTCCCTCAGCACCACAACTTGCTYTTGCAGGTTCAGGTTAGATGAGAGACCCTGGTACCCTGTGCTGCTCCCAGCTTTGCAACCCCAACAAAGGAAAAATATGGACCTGTTGGAACAGGGAAGCCACTAAGATGCTCTGAGGGCTGGAGCCCCTCTGCTGTGGAGACAGAATCAAAGAATCATAAAATGGTTTGCATTAAAAGGAACCTTTAAGATCATCCAGTACCTTCCCCCATGCCACATCTTTCCCCAGGGCAGGTTAGCTCAGTGTAGAGCTTCAGTTTAGAGTCAGGCCAGGAGAGCTGGAGTTGTTCAGCCTGGAAAAGAGAAGGCTCCAGAGAGAACCTAAAGGGGCTCCAGGAGAGATGGGAGGGACTTTGGACAAGGCCTGCAGGGCCAGGACACAGGCAATGGCTTCCCAGGGCCAGAGGGCAGCAATGGATGGGATGTGGGGCAGGAATTGTTCCCTGGCAGGGTGGGCAGGGGCTGGGCTGGAATTGCCAGAGCAGCTGTGGCTGCCCCTGGATCCCTGGCAGTGCCCAAGGCCAGGCTGGACATTGGGAGCAGCCTGGGACACTGGGAGGTGTCCRTGGCTGTGGGTTGGAACAAGATTTTCTGTAAAGTTCTTTCCAACCCAAACCATTCTTTGATTCTGATACCCATCACAAACAGGGGGAAACGTGCAGAGAGTACAAGATGAGGAACCCTGTCACCAGATTTTCTCAGCCTTCATGGATGGCACAGAGCAAATCTTGTGCTTTGAGGACTCTTTAATTCAGGTGCTCCAAGGGACCCAGCTCTGGGCAGTGGCAGCAGGTGCAGAACAGGGTCTTTCCCAGCAGGGCAGTTTGAGTTTTTTGAACCCACCCTATTTCCCTTGGACTGCACACTTGAAATGGAAAATTAAGCAGCAAATTCTTMCTGTTTCTGAAACAGAGATAAATGGTTCTGTTGGAACAGAGCCCCAGCACGACAAGTGATTTTTTTTTCCTGACATTTTGAAACAGAAGCATTTCTTTTTGACATTTTAAAAAGTATGGCTTTCCCACTCCCCTCAGGTTTTGTGCTCWAACTTTCAATTTAAAATTTTAAGTRCAAATCAGTGTGAGTTGAAGGCAMACTGTGTCAACAAAAATGGACAAATGTGCCTCCTTTTACATCCCTCCCATCCCACCACTCCTGCAGGACACAAATACTCTGCTTCCGATAAACCAGAATATTTTCTGTTGGTCCCAAAAGRAAACATTTTGGTTTTCCAAATTAAATTAGATCAAATCCAATATTAAACATAGAATGCTGAAACCACAATATCTGCACTCCCTCCTGTGCACGAGCAGATGTTTCAGAGAAAAGTGCAGGAATCTTCAGAGCAGTGCTGCCCCAGCCCTGCCAGCCCAAATCATCTCTTTTTGGGCTGAATTCCTGCAGTTCTGGACACTGAGGTGTGTTATTCTTTATGCACAGATTAAAGAGGGCACTGCACACAACTGCTGGCATGTCAGAGTTATCTCTTCTGACATTAACCCCAGCAGTGTAAATCTTTCTTCTCACCTGCCCATGCCTGAAAGAAGGAATCAGAGAACGTCTGGGTTGGGGACTGCAGATGTTTATTTTACAAATCTTATCTCTAAGTTCTTTCTGTCCAGCGTGAAGTTCACAAGCAGCTGGAAAAATGGTTTCTCCCCTGCCCACGACAGTGCTTGGGCTTTTATATTCTAAATTACGTAAACATTGTTTTTCTCTAAACACCAATAACTAAAACCCATGTCATGCAGTGAAATTTTACCTTTACCAATCCTAAAAACCCATCACCCTTTGCAAAGAAGGAAGAGGAAGAGGAAGACAGAAACATGTGCTCTTATCACACTGATCTGCCTCCATCTTTGCCCCATKTATGTCTATGTAGCAAAATCTAAAAACCTTCTACTCACCCAGTGACATAACAAAAATCACACCAATCAAACCTTTGTGACCTCCAAATCCTCAGACAGCCCTGGCAGTGCTTTTCCCATGGGCTGAGACCAAAAGCCACCACTGTTTCTGGCACAGGCCAGGGAGGATCCACCCCCTGCCCAGGCTCCTGCCCATCCAGGAGAACCAGAGAGATGCTCTGGTTTGCCACACTGGCATCTGTGTGCTGCAAAGAGCCTCAGTTCCAGGTAGAATTGAGACACTTTAGAGAAGACAAATGCAAAGAGTCTCAGTTCCAGGTAAAAGCGAGACATTTTGCAGCAGACAAATGCAGATTCTCTGTTCCAGAAAGAACTGAGACACTTAAGAGAAGATAAATGCAAAGAGTCTCAGTTCCAGGTAAAACTGAGACATTTTAGAGAAGATAAATGCAAAGAGTCGCAGTTCCAGGTAGAACTGAGACATTTTGCTGCAAATACAAAGACACCTCCTCCAGTCCCCACAATGCACCCCCATGGTCACTGAGCCCCCCAGGGAAGGGTAGGGCTGGCTGAGGGGGGCTGAAGCACCCACAGCCCCATTCCCACTGGCAGGACAAGGCCCCAGGCACCCAAAGGGTGCCCAAAGCTCTCCAAGTGAGGCTTCAGGCAGTGAAAATCCTGCTGCCTAACTCAGAGTCAGCTGAGCCCTGCAGAGCAGGCTCCTGGCACAGTCCTGTGATGCAGCACTGAGCCTATATTTGAGCACAGATAGGAAAGTTCACCCACTCTATGTATAGAAATGCTAAATGTGTCGTGTGTGTGCTCACTGCTTTTGCTGTGTGTGCTCACACACCCCCTGGCACTGGTTTAGGCTGTTCCTCAGAGCCAGCCCTGCTCTGAGACTCCTGCACTACTCAAGAGAGAAGACCCAACACAACGATTCCCCAACTGTGCCTGCAGCTGACCATACATCACCCTCTGGGAGTCCCAGCACCAAAAGAACATTTCTGGCTGTGTGGTCAATCCCAATCTAACTGAAAATTCACTGCCATGAAAGCCCAGCAGAACCTCTAAGGAGATWTTCAACTTTTGAGTAAACCTGGAGTATTTTTCTCAAGCTTTAGTAAAAGTTTGGCTCAATGTTCTGGAGTTATTTAGCTCTTTCACTTGCATGCTGCTCATTTTTCTAAGCAAATGTTGAATATTTTCCTTTAGAAAATTTCTGCACCAAAAACTTTACCAGTTTGTCTTCTTCTGCATATTAAATTTAATTAATTTGATATTGTGTAAAATAAAAAAAAATCACCTTTATGATAATTTAAACAATAAGTATATTTAATAAACAATATTTCTTAAAGCCTAATTTAAGAAGGCTTTAAGTGGTCTATTTAAGTAGCTTTTCCCTTTCAGCCACTCACACAATCCCTTTCTCTGTGCTTCCTCATTTTAGACAGAAAGGAATGAGAAGGAGGAGTCTTTACAAACAAACATTGGGACTGCTGGTGGGKAAAGGCAGATACTGATGGGTGAAAGAAGCAGTGGGGAGGAAGCAGAAATTCCAGAGGAATTCCACTGATTGACACAGACTGTGTCACCCCAGACTGTGCTAAATGCCTGGACTGAGAGAAAAAGAAGAGAGACACAAGGAAAAGAAAAAGGGGGATATTCATTAGAAGGGTCTGTATTAGGTGATTCAGGAAATCTGTACCTCTCAAGTACCTCAGCCAAGGGGAAAGAGAGAGGGAAATGCAGCCAGGAAATTGGGATAAAAGGGAGGCTGTGTCCTCTAACAGCTTGAGAGACCCCATGGGAAATGCCCCATGGCCTCCCCTTCATTCCAATAAAGTTCCAGGACTCCTCTGTCTCCTTTTTGGACACAAACCTCTGGTGTTAGTGGGTTGATTTGCCTGGCAAGATCATTTGAGCAGCAATCTGTCTCCCAATCAGCATGACAGGAAGAGAAAACATGGATTTGATCTGTGGGACCTTGTTGTCATCACCTGCTGTAGGAGTGCTGTGCTCTGCTGAACTCTGCACCTTGTTTGGATACAAATGAGACTTTTCCCAGTGCTGACCAATTTCATTGCATGGTCCTTAGCCTGGTTTTCTCCTGATGCTTTCACACACAACACATGTGAAAAATCCAGTCAAAGTCGTGTCATGGAGTGATTTTCCCTGCACAACCTGGGCTATGTGTGAATGAAATGATTTCTGTTGCACATCCTGGCCACAACAWCATCCTGGCCAGAATAAAGCCATGCCTTGATTCTCTAACACTAAAAAACTGTTKTTGGAGARTTTTTGTTTCTCCTGCAGTTCCAGTGACAACCTGAACCTGGGTGAAACTTTTTTGTGGTTACTCAGATTGGCATCCAAGCTGTCACAGAGGTGGGGACTGATGCTCCCTTTCTTTGCRAAGCACAATTCAACTGATGTTCTGTTTAGCCACTCACCACCCCCACAGCCATATTCCTTCCTGCTACAGACACCCTCCTACTCCTCTCTGCACATTAATCTTCCTATTCACATCCTCAGTGTGTTGCACTTGCTGCTCAGAAAATAGCATGGCTGGAGTACTAATGGTGTCCTTGGTGGTGCTGTTATTTTCTTTCAACAGGAAGTTCTCAAATGGRCCACAGAGGTGGGATCCGTGAATTTTATGTAATGAATTTCCCAGGGAAGGATTTATCATCCAGAGCATTTTGATAATAGCACTTACAGTTAAGTACAGACTTACAAATTTAGTCTGAAGACTGGAAAGTCAAAAATCACTGATTTTAGCTTGGGTATGTGGAAGATTTCCATTGTCATTTGAGAGAGTGGCCACACAGATGAGTTAGCCTGTCAAACAACTGGATAAAGGCCCAAGYAAGTTGTTACAACTGGTTCCTTCCAGGTCCTTTCATTCTGTGATTCCATGATCTGTTAAACAGTCCTTTATGGCTTGTGGAATGAAGTGACAGACATTTTTGTTAACATTTCAGATGCAATCCTGAGTTTCCAGCTCATTAAAGTGCTCATTAAAGGCAGCTCAATGAGTGCTTGGAGTGGGWATTTGCATCAGTAAAACAGGAACACTGAAACCTTGCAAGGAGAAAATGGGAAATGACACAGGAGGCGAAACACAAGTGCTCAGCTGAGAATGTTCTCTTTTCAGCTRAAGCAGCACTCAGGACCTGTTTTACTGAGCATTTGCCACCCAAACCAGCTATTGGCACTCAGTCAGCTTTCCTACCAGCACCCTAASRAACAGGGTGTCAGGTTGTGTTCTGACTCTGCCAAGGGTCTTTTCGTTTGTTCCTTTTACTATTACATTTATTTTATAGTTTTCCTATTAAATTGYATTTCTGACTKAGTCTCTCACTGGTTTTGCTTTCAAACCAGTACACACTSCATGCCTTTTTCAGACTCCTGCCTGCTCCATGCTGCATTTCCTRCAACAGCACTGATTATTAACAGTGGGGGGATGAGGGATGAGCCCACCCAGGCTGCCCTTCTCCATTCACCYTCCTGCTCTGGCCAGGAGTGTCCACCTTGGAGCAGAGCTTCTCCAGCCAAGAGCCTGGACAAGGGGATGATGACAGTGAACTGGGATGGCTGAGCTGGCCACACCACGTGCTGCCTGTCCCCTCCTCTCCTGCTCATTCCCCAGGTGTGGCTYTTGCCCCCCTTTCATCCCAGGATCTCCTGCAGACCCTGAGGTGGTCASACAGACCCTCAGATGGGCTGGCCCTGTCCTGCAGTGACCCAGCAGTGACAGCTCCTGGGCTCCAGGTCAGCACTGAGGGCATGACAAAACCCTGCTATCAATCCTGAGCAGTTCAGACACACTCACTGACTGYCACAGCACTTCCTAGCAGGAGTAATGTTACCTTCATCAATAATTTAACTCAATGGCTGCTCCCTCCTAAGAAACCAAGACATTACGCTGAAAAATTACACAATAATCTTGTTTTTAATGCAGAAAGAAATCAACAGTGACTATATATAGGRAAAAAAAAGACATTAAAGTACCAATAACTCCAAGAAACTCTCATGAAACAATAGCATCTGATTAACATGGAGAGGAAAAAGGTCAGAGAATATGGCACAGATGAGAAAGCAATCAGGAACTAGTGCAGACAAACCTTTTAAAAATTAACTTCTACGCTGTCCATATGCTGCATTATTTACCATGGTGTGGTTACAATACACTTGCATTTATCCAAGTTGTCATCTTAGAACCAACTTCCTGTGGCTGTGGAGATGTCTGGGACAGAGGAACATTGTGGAAAACATCCAGTTCAAGCTGTTTGAGGACTGAGACAGGAGAGTTGGGTGTTGTCCAGGTAAGGAGCAGGTTCACACACAAGGCACCACCTCTGGCAGTGACACAGCTCAGGTGCCACTTGCAGACACAGGTTTGGTGCTGCAGGAAGTGTTCAGGGCTGCTTCCAGCCAGGCAGCAGGCAGGGGACAGCCTGAGAACACCCTTGCACATCTGTCACAGCTGCCTGAGGAGCTTTGCCAACCAGGGTTTACATTCTTCAAACAGATGCTACAAACAGCATCACTCTATGGACAGGCCAGGGATTTCAAAGCATTGCAAACACATCTTTTTAAGCACTTYTCTTAGTTTCTGGCATCTGAGTAAAATTTAGAGCCCCTGCTGTCTGGGCAAAATCAGGATCACTTTTCTTGCACTGATGGTGTCTCACCTGTAGCTTTCCCAGCCTTGCTGAGTGGTCATCAGGCCTTTAATTTAAACAGGCAGAGGACTCCACAATGTTATCTCCAATCAGGCTTCTGCAAACCTTCTGTAAGAATTGTACCCTTTAGTCTGTCCTTTCATTACATCTTTGATAAGAGTTTTTGTTTTCATTTCTCATCAAACACCACTGCCCCTGCACAAGGTGAGCCAACCCCCTGCCAAACCAGGCCAAAGTCACTTTGCCTGTGGGGTCCCTGCTCTCTGCTGCACAAAGCATCACCTTTCCTGCTTTCAGCCATTCCAAAGTCCCTCTGCTTCCTGAGGCAGCTCTAAATGTTCCTTTAGCTGGAACTTCATTCCAAAGGGGCCTTGTGTTATTTGTTGAAGCACTTATTTGACAAATGTGACTCCAACACTCCCTCAGTACACAGCACTGGGGATGTGTTCCATATTGTGCTTCCTAGCACTCCTCACTCCAGGTGGGTTGTGTAGGCTGGGGTGCTGTGTTTTCTGCTGTCCTCATTTCAAACTGGGATTTCAGCTCTGCTCTTCTGCCAGMTCTGAAAAAGAATGAGGCCCTTCAGGGGCTACTGGGCCTTAAATGTGAAGCATCACAGCTCCTGTAAGTTGGGATTCTGTTATCCAAGAGCCTCCTGTGACTGTCTCCATCCCACTGGCCATCATGCAGTGCTGCTCCTAAATCAAAGAAGTTTTTAAATCCCAGTGGCTGACTTTGAACTACAACCACATCAGCCTGTCCTCAGCACTCATCCCTCCCACTTGCTCTGCCTAAAGCAGAGCTAACGATTTCTGTAGCATAAGCAGCAAGAGATTTCCTCCTTGCAACCATCCTTTTATTCCTCAGAGCAGGAAATCAGAGCCACTCCTTTATCYCCCAGCACCTGCCAGCTTTTCACCACAGCACAGCAACATCAACACCCCAGGGTGACTGACAGGCACCTGCCTGGGATAAGCATAAGAATTGTAAATGCCTTGGGAATAGAGGATAAAAACCCTCCTGCCCACCAAGATTGRCATAAAAGGTGAAGGATGCAGAGGGACAAGTGCTGGWGTGTCACACTGATACCAAAAAGAACACACGACACRCAGTCAAGAGGGGAAAYGAAAAGAAGAARRMAGTTTATTGAATTTYAGGGATATTTATGCAAAAGGAATAAAAGGTTCTGRTAGGYGGAGGAAAGCACCACCTCTRCACACACACTGGCTGATACACATGCTTGTCARAGAAATCCATCCCACTAAGAAGAATGTAAACATCCAAGCCAGTTAGAAAACAACACCTGTTATTTACATGAAAAMCCATGGGAAAACTGACTCCAAGCTACAACTTATCAGAAGGCTTAAAAATTCAGGGTGACACTGGTGGCCCAGCAGGTGTTGGGGGCTCTGGAAGGCTGCACATGCCACTTCTGCACACCCCATCCTGGCACGTCCCTGTGTCCTGACTCTGCCTGTACATCAGCCTGGATCTAAGTGCAGCTTCCAGGTGAGTTTGTCTSCTCTCCCATACAGAAGCCTCTTTCCCTGGATGCAGCACACCCCTGTGCTGTTTGATGCCTGACTTGTGGGCACCTCCCAGAGCAGCCCAGGAGCTGCTGGAAGGTCTCTGGCATTGTCCTCCCATCACAGCCCTGCATGCCCCACAGTCAGGATTTCCCAGTCCCTGCTGGAACCAGCAGGCAGCAGAGCACTGCAGACCCCACCAAGCCTGACCCAGTGGGACACAGAGCATGGGGACACCAGGTCCCTGTCCTGGCAAGAGACAGACTCCTGCTCACAGCAGAAAGCCAGTCTGAAGTCCTGAAGCCCATGGCCAGAGCAGTGACCAAGAACAAGCTGGGCTGGCACAAGACCAGCAGAGGTGACAGGAACACCTGAGCTGTCCAAGACAGTGACAGCAAAGGTCTCCTTTGCCCAAGTGCACCCAGCAGTGCCTCACTGAGGCACACAGCAGCTCCAGGACAGGGGAATGGTTTCTTCCTGTTTCATCTGCAGCTAATTCTGCTCCTTCCTGCTTTCCACATCAATTCCCACACCTTTTCCACAGTTTGCCAACCTGTCATCTCAGGAGCAGCCTGTGGGAGGGCATGGCTYCATGAGACAGCTTCCTCAGCCTTCCTGTGCAGTCATGCACCCCCTTGGCCACAGTCCCAGTTTGCTCCCACTGCAGGTGCTGCTCAGGCAGAGCCTTCCTGATCTGCTGCTTGACATTCCCCACCCAAACCCTTCCATGAGCTCCTCRGGATGCTCCCAAGGGTCTCTGCAAACCTCAGATCAGGCAGAGTGCCAGTGCAAAGGTGGCTGGAGCAGGAGCCTGGTGGGGAAATGCATTTTATAAGAGTTTTCAGAAGTGCCTTTCTGGAAGGTGTCACATTCCAGACCCAGGATGGTGCAAAATCTGTGAAGGGACCATCCTTTCACTTGGCACATTTGCATTTGTCCTACTTCTATTCCTGTAGACCTAAAAATCATCAAATTCCTCCTCTGTGATACGCAGTACCACCCTCCCCAGGATGCTGTACCACAGCATTTGAGCAGAATATGTCAGGACTACACAGAAAATATTTTAAGATCCTACCCTGCGTAAGGAACTCCCCCAAACTCACGTCTGTTCTGATTTCACTTCACCCCAAATCACCTGGACAGTCAAAAGAAGAGACAAAATATGAACATGAACAATACCTGTTTTATCTTACAGCTTCTCTGTACTTTTTAAGTAAGAAAAAATTCTACTAAAAAGCAAAACTTCAGGCTGTTATGCCTGCAATGAGCACTGACCAGCTGGGGCTGCCCACTGCAGCCAGGCTGGGCTCTGTCTCACCCCTGAGATGTATTTATCATGAAACTCCAGAAACCAGCAACTGAGAGCAAAAAGCTGCAGCCAAGCAATGGCTTGTGCTGAATTCCAGAACCTCTGAGCAGTGGAACGGGTGGGTTTGTGATTGTCACAAGCCCTGAGGAGCCAGGGACTCTTGCAGGAAGTGTTGCAGATCCTGAAGGCACCAAGAACAGAGATGGGCTGTTGTGTTCTGGCTCCAGGGCAGCTCCAGGAGCTYGTGCYSTCCCCAGGACAGGACCTCTAGRTCTGGCAAGTGCAAGGGTGACATTRGRYASCTTCCTGCTGGCCCCTCACAGCAGCCACCCTGCTCAGTGCCAGATTCCTGGCCCTGCAGGCCACTGAGGTTTTCTCTATGTGTGTCCTTGCAAAGTCACTGCCCTCACTGGGAGCAGTTGTTGAAGATTTCTGGCCAGGATTGGTGGATTTCTCTCTCTTGGGTAAATGGGATTTGTCACAGTTGGACAACATCACTGCCATGTGATGGCTGCAGCAGTCCTGCACAGCTCTTACAGGGAAAATGAGCATGAGACTCAGACTGTTGAGTGCAGCCTCCTCCATTGCTCTCCTCCCCACAGAAGTGTTCAGTGGGAATGCCTGGGAAGGCACCAACAACCCCACCCTGCTGCCTGAGCCAGCCCTCAGGAATGGCACCAGCAGGACATGGCTCACACAAACCCCCAAAGCAGGAGTGTGACTGCCCCAAACCTGCACCCCAAAGGCCCAGGGCAGCACAGGGCTGGACTCCTCTGCCCTGGAGAGCCAGGAGAGCAGGAGCAGGGCTCATGGGCCAGGGAGATGCCAAGGCCATGCCTCAATGAAACTGTGTCTCTGGGGGGACACACAGGTCCTGTGTGTACATCTTGTCCTGTTCAGAGGTTCCTGAATGTGCCAAGCAATGAGATCCCAGGTGAAAAACCTTCCCACTTGGTTCTCTTCAGCAGCTCTCAGCCTGGCTGGAGCACACAGGTCATGTCCTGCCTCCAGCCACACACTGGAGCTGTGTGTTCAGCTCACAGCATCTCCCTGCAAAGAGCATTGTCACATTATCCCATCAGCAATTCCCTCCTGCCAGGACCCTGCTGCTCAGGAGGAAGCAGCAGTGCAGAGCCATTCCTGCAGGGCCAAGCCCTCCCACAGCCACGTCCCTGCAAAGAAGAGGGAAAGAGTCCCCCAAAATCCTGTGGGTGGGCACAGCTGTCCCCAGCCTGTGAGCAAAGCTGCTCCTTGGGGTCTGCCAGGGCCCTCACTGGCTGCATTCAGAGCAGCACTGTGGGGATATCCCTGCCTAGGAGGGGATGGYTGGGTCCTGTGTCCATCCTGGAGGAACACAGTGTGTCCTGTGCTTCTGCAAACACGAGGACATCCAGAGCATGCAGCTCACAGGGAGCTCCAGCATGGCTGAAATGGAGCACACTGGGAGAGGAGGGCCTTGCCTGCAGGGCCTGCCTTGGGCAGCTCCCCAGGCACAGCTGGGCTTTGCCTGGAACAGGGGCCTCCCTGCTTTTAGCACATGGGTGTAGCAATGTATTTGCACGAGTTAAGCCATTTTCTGTACCATCCAAACTCCTTGTAATCTTAGCAGAACGCCTGTAGTCTTGTTATTCAAACCCTCAAGAATTCACCAAGACCATTGAGGCAAAAGCAGGACTAAAATAAGAATGAGAAGCCTGAAAAACTAACCAGCAAGAATGCAAACCTCAGATAAAAGTGGGCTCGGTGTGATGATGGACTCTGACCAGTTAGGTGCCTTAAGGGGTGGGTGCCAGCCTCACAGACAAAGCTAAAAATCAAATTAAATAATGCTGATTCTGTGAATATGCATGCTAGAATCTATAACTGTTGCTTATTGTAAACAATAAAGTAACTTCTGCATAACCACATTAGTTCAGTGTACAGAAATCCATTTCTCCTACACATGGGTATCAAACCTACAAATGAATATATTCATCTCTGGCTGAGCCGATCCCACTCTGCTGTATTTCCACCCATGGGGAAAACAATTCTTTTTGCTAATAAGCAATAAATGCAAAGAAAAACCAGAGCAGCAGCCCCAGCAGGGATTTACTCTGGGTCTCTCCAGGGCTGCTCTCAAGGGAGCCCAGCTGTGAGCCCGGSGTGAGGGGTGGGAAGCAGCCCCTCTGCATGGCAGCACCAGGCACACAGGGTGCATGGAACCATCCCCACAGTGCACAGGGAAGGTGAGGGCAATTGCATACCTCAATCATAAATCCCCGAGTATTTTAATGCACTCAAGGGGCCTCAGGATCTCCAGTMTGGTTAAAGACACTTGCTGCCCCAYAGRAGGTTTGCACAGGGGTGCAAGGAGCCAGGAATTCTCCAGACTGGAGGTTCCCAAAGCAAAAGGCAGGCAGAGCTAGAGGTTCCCAGCTGAGGCAGCCAGGACAGACATGAGCAGATYTCACAGAATTTCAGTGTGAAGACCTCCCTTGAAGGCTCTGAGAGTTTGGATGTAGGAGGGAGCTGTGTKAGGACTCAGATGTGGGAGGCAATGACAGCAGCAGTGGCAGACAGATAATGAGACAGAACATCCCAGCAGACAATACTCAGGTAGAGGAGCTGCCACGTGGATGGGGGTGGTTTCACAGAGGGGATAAGGGGGGTTCACTGAAGGTCAGGAGCACACCTGAGCAGGGCCCAGTGACACCCAGCTCCAGCACCTCTTTTCCAGGCAAGGGGAAGCCACGGAGGAAGGGGACAGGCTGTGTGCCAAGGCAGGGAAAGCAGATGTGSTCCCAGTTCCCACCCTGCACCACAGCATGGGCCCTGGCATGCCATGTCCTTGGTATTACTGCTTTATGCGTCTGTCCTAAAAAAGCATAAACCACTCCAAATCTCCAAAACCTTCCTCATGCAGGAGAGCCTCAGAGCTCCTGTACCACAATCACAGAGTGGTTTGGGTTGGAAGGGACCTTAAAGATCATCTCATTCCACCCCCTTCCATGGGCAGGGACACCTYCCACCATCCCAGGCTGCTCCCAGCCCTGCCCACTGAACACTGCCAGGGATGGGACACCCACAGCTGCTCAGGGCACCCTGTACCAGGGCCTGCCACCCTCACAGAGAAACTTTTCTCTCCAATATCCCATGCAACCCCTTGTCCTGTCCCTCCAGACTCCTCCAAAGTCTTTCTCAGCTCTCTTGGAACCCCTTTAGGCACTGGAAAGGGCTCTGAGCTCTCCCTGGAGCCTTCTCCAGGCTGAATAACCCCAGCTGTCCCAGCCTGGCTCCACAGCAGAGTGCTCCAGCCTCAAAGCCTCTCTGTGGCCTCCTCTGCTCACACCATTCCCTGCTCACAGCAGCTCCTCAGGAACCCAGCCCATCTCTGGGGACACAGAGGGACAGGTACAGGGGTCTGCAGTGCCTACCACTAAAACCTGAGGTGTGTGAAGCTCTGGGGAGGTCATGACCAAAGAGACTTTATTACTATTCATGTTTTGCAAGACTCTGTAAGAAATCCATTTCATCACAAAGCAAAAAGAAGCTGCACAGAGAGAAAATACAGGAAGAAGCATCAGAAATCAGAAGCAGAAACAGTGAAGCCTAAGGCAGAAACCAAGCATAAAAGTTTGGAGCACTGGGAGTGATCACAGGGCACATGTTTTAACTAGATCACAACTGATACTTCATGACATTACCAACACAAAAACAATCATTGTCACCTGCTGTCCCTCAGTTAAACGTTTTTACATCAGTTGCAGGTGGCTCAGGTTCCTCCAAGCCAGGAAACTTGGCACTCACTGTCCTGGTATGCCCCCAGGTGACAATGGGACAATGATTTTTAGTGATCCTGGCTAGAGTGTGCTTTCCAGGCACATCTTCCACAGCCACCCAAAAATCAACAGCACCAACAGAACCAACTCCCAGTGAGCCAGWGCTGGTTCCTGCAGAGTCTGAGCACTGGAGTGAAGAGCAGCACAGCTCAGGAGAAAGGATTAGGAACAAATTTATACTGCAGAGTTGTCCAATCCCATTCCAAAGCCCCTCCTGGATGAAGGGCAGGCCCAGGAATGCAAAAATCCCCCAAATTCTCACCAAGGCTGCTGCAGTTGTCTGGAAACGTTTGTTTCTGGAGCTGCAGGTGAGAGTTTTGCAGCACTGCCCTGTCTCTGTGCTGTCCCCATTCCCAGTGCCACCTCAGCACTGACATTTGCACACTAATTCCAGTTCTGTCTGCTGTCACATCTTTCAGATTTCCTTATAAAGGCAAAAYTCAAATATTGGCCTTTGGTCATTTTCTCAGTTGATCTTTACAAACCAAATGATGAGTCAGTGAGTGTTTTGGTAAGGGACAGCCTTTATGTGCATTTCTTTAAATACATCTCTAATGCACCTGCCATCATCCAAGGGCATTTCAGGTAGACAAAATATTAAAAAAAAAATCTGAACTTTTACTTGAACTCCAGCAGGTGGCAATAAAATCACCTGTAAAGAGCTGCTTGTTAATTTTTAAAATGCAAGAACTGCATGCCATGAAGAATATTCTCTATGACTGATTAATGTAAACTGTCAGGGGCAAGAAAAAAAGTAAAATACTGAGAATAAAACTCAGTTCTAATTCTCTTGGAGCCCCTTTAGGCACTGGAAGGGGCTCTGAGGTCTCCCCCAAGCCTTCTCCAGGTGAGCACCCCCAGCTCTGCCAGCCTGGCTCCAGAACAGAGGGGCTCCAGCMCYYRGAGCATCTCCATGGCCTTTTCCAGACTCAGTCCAGCAGCTCCTTGTCCTCCTCGTGCTGGGGAGCTCAGAGGGGATGCAGCACTGCAGCTGGGGTCTCACACAAACACATTCCCAATGCACAGGTGCCTTTAGGAAAAGCAGGAATTCACACAATCAAACACAAACAAGTTTATTCCTGTTCTGATGACATTGCAGGGCTGGGGATGGCTCCTCATCTGCAGCCAGTGATTCCTCCAGGCCAGTCCTAGATGAAAAGTGTCTCCTCTCTCCCCATATAATAACAAAAAAGTGATTTGCTTGGTTGTTCACAGGATAAACAGCAGACATTCAGTGCATTTTGGTGGTACTGAACATCACAGCATGCTGTTCCCAGCAGCCACACCAGGGGCTGTGCTCAGGGCCTGCACTCACACCACAATGGGCCAAAATGAGACATCTGAGAAGATTTTGTTTGYTTGAGGAGGGTTAGAGCTCAATCAAACACCCAAACTTTTGGATTTTAGGTGGACAAACATGTTCTTTTTGGATGTTTTTGTTAAGATGCCAAACGTAATTTGTTAAAGGATTAACTCTAATCCTGTTTTCATGGCCAAGTCCCCAAAATAACCTCATGCCAGCTTCTTAATTTACACTTGTGTAGTAGCTGTTGTTAGGAAGCCTACATTCCTGCTATTCAGCAAGATTAGYACAATGCTGCATGTAAAAAGGATTAAGCACAGGAAAAAAGAGTGTCTTTCTGAGGGGTTCTGGTAATGTCTGCCCAGCTGAACTGAAAAACAAAGCCAAACTGATCTCCAGGACATGCCAGAACATTGCTAGAGGAAAAAAAAAGGGATTTTGAAGTCAATACACACTTGCTCATGAATTTTCACCTCTTGAAAACAGATCTGCATGGGCACACATGCTGCCTTCCATCCTCCCTGGACAGAACCAAATGGAGGAATATTGAAAACACAGCACTGGGTGCATTCTGCTCTCTTCTCAGTCCTCTGAAACAAAAACTAGCCAGCCAGGATGAAGCCAAACTCTTGGTATTGATGGAAGTGCAAGGCAGTTCACCTTCACATGGCTGAAGTTTCCCCACAGGACTTGGCACTTCACAGGAACAAAAGCCSAAGATCACAACTTCCCTTTTGTTTCACCATCATTTCCCAAACCAACATTCAGGATTAATGTTTTTTCATGAGAAATKTCTTTGATTTTGCTTACAATGGTTTTCTGTCTGATCTTAAGCATCAGGACACTCCAGGAAAATACTCAAAACAGAGAAACTACTTAGCAAAGGTCTTGTGTGGATGTAGCAGCTTCAAATMAGGTTTTTATTCAACAGAAGCAGTTAAGAGTTTCTCTTCTCCTCCCTGCATGATCCAAAGAACACATCAGCAGGATGCACCTAACACATGGCAACTTGGACCCYTGGAAATCAGCCACAAAGCAAAGACTTCAAAAGATGTTTATTGGGCAAACCAGACATTACAAGAGGGACAGATTGTACAAGGCACGTGCAGTTTGTGCTACAGTGAACAAGAGAAGTGTGCAAATACAGGTAACACACCCACCTGAACTGCTGCCATGGGCACATCAATGCCATGAAAGGCAAGTGCTGGGGTTCTTCAGGCAGSCAGCCAATCCCTGGGATGTTTCCCATTTCCTGCAGAAGTACAGATTGTGCACAGAGCTTTAGTGAGAGTTAGAACAAAACTACTGCTCAGGAATTCCTACATCCARGTTGGGGCATTATTAAATGTATCTCATAAAATTTGATTTCTTTGTTTTCATTCAAGGTCATCTAGAACAATCATGTTCTTATAATGCATTTTTCCTCACAGATAATAAAACCTTGCTGTCTACACATGATTCTGCCTAGCAAAGCATATCTGAGACTGCTTTGTTAGCTAGGGAAGAGATCCAGATTTAATTATCTGTCAAAACAAGGTAATTCAGATGTACTGACAGGCARGTCCTTTATAACCCATATCAGAGAATTGAGATATATATTAGCTAATGCTTTTATTGGGTTTTAGAACAAACATGTCCTAAACTTTACCAAACACAGAATTTTTGTCTTTAAAGCACAGCTAACAGCAACCAGCAATCCCCCAACCCAGAGTGGAAAGCAAAACTCACTGAGTTCAGCAGAGAGAAATGAGCATGAGCAGCTCAATAGTTTGTAGCAACAAGTGCAACATTAATTCTCAATCAGGAAAATGAATAGGAAAAATATCTCCCTGAACAGATTGGTGAATTTGTGTCTGTATCTTAAAGGACAGATAAATGCTGCAAGAATGGTTAAAAATCTAGTTCTCAAATTAGTCTCTTCTCCTCCCCATGTAATATAGAATAAATAATAAATGCCCTGTTTCTTGCCATTTTGTAATGGTTTTAGCAGCTGTCTGATCAATCTGACAGATGTCCATAAATCCAACATCTGTCCACAAACTTTAAGGGTTTTATCAGAAAAAAACTAAAACAAATTAACTATCCAGAGCTTGGTCAACCCCTTCACCCCCAGCCCCAAACTCTAAACTTACCTTCTGTGTTGCTGTTGGATGAGCTATAAATAAAAACAAACACTTCAATCAATACTGAGATGAATAAATGGAGAGAACACAGCACCTAAGCTGTCCTCAGACACATCACACCATGGGGAGCAGAGAGGAGTACCTGCCACCAGAGTCCACACTCCAAGTCCATGCTTTAGTGGCCATCCTTCATCATCTAAAAACAGACCAGAAATAATGGCATTTCAAAGAGGAGAAAGTTATTAAAACAAAGAGCACAGATCCTGCAMTTCCAGCCCATGGAAAAGAGGGAGCTGGCATTCAGCAGATACAAAAGCAGCAAACATGAATAAAATCTAATTCACAATCTCAGGAAAGGCTCTTCRGGAACGTGGTGAGTAATTTGAGATTGCTAGGTAGTGATATTAATATGCAAAYAGGTAATCAGCTCTCACACACACAGTTTCCAGAACTGCAGTGAGCATGAGCAGGTGTTACACCACCCTCCTGCATCTCTGTAAAGCCAAAGGTAAGTGAAAYAAAGTCACCTATTTCACATGCCACCAAATATCCCAAATTACTGAGGCAGACYTGGAAAGATCCTTACTGGGCTTTTTTCAAAATAAGCTACAACTCCTTGCATCACACAATTATCTGTAAGCTCATCTTGGCTGAATCTGGAAACAAGAATGCAGGTGATGTTCATCTGAGCTCCTGCTTCAGCCCACTAAAGGAAAGGTGACATTCCTGATTTCAGCTGGTTTTGCACTTCAGTTTTTGAATACCAGTTTAGAGGTTTGGCCCATGGTAAGTAATGAATATCCACATTTCTTGACTTTAGCTGTAAGGCTTTCTTCTTTTTAATTCTATTCCTCCTCCTATTTTTCAGATGCTTCTCTTGAGCATGCAGAATAAAAAGAAACCCCAGCTATTGTGGAACAGATCATCATCTTTCCAAACTGGCCATTAAGGAGAGAGGAACTGTTCAGAGATGCATCAACCTGAACATCCTGCAGATGAAATAAAATGCAACAGTCACTTCACTAACACCTGCTCAGGCAATCCATAGAGTGCAGCAGTGACATTAACTGGKGTTTGCTTACTCTTTTTTTAAGACAAGGCAAGGATTTGAAGTCCTAAATGACTCTGATGTATTCATGTGAATGACAATAAGCAGGCTGCAAGGTTTTGTGGTCCTTGTGCAGGTGTAAGTGATGTTACCTGTGAAGGTGTCACCAGCACGGTGCTACTGCAGGAGGCACTGCACTGCCAAAAGCCAGGAATACAAACCAGCCAACTCCAGAGAAACTGGAGAGTTTAAGATTCAAGAGCTGTGATCACAACATCCTATTTCTCTAAAACATGAATGAAGCTTGAAAACATCTAGAGGCACAAGCTAAGCCAGGCTGATGATCCAGTGCATGCCAGAGATCAGAGATCAAAGAATCCAGCTGAAAATCACTTCCCTCAAATGAATGTAAGCAACAAATAACAGCTCCAAGAAGCTGTGAAGGTTGATGGGGTCCTGCCATCAGTGTGCAGATATAAAGCTCTAAAGCTCACTCAAACCAAGCTGACTTCTGGACCTAAAACTCTTGGGTGACAAGACAGGCAATTTCTATCAGAAAGGGCTCAAACAGAGCAAAATCACAATATCARAAAAAGGCTTGATCTCATCCTTCCTGTTACCTCTGGTAATGGTCTGGAAGATGGAAACTYTTCCAACTCAGCAGTGAGAGGAAGGCAGCACTACAGAGATAAAACACCTCAATGGAATGGGAGGGTTTTTAGAGCCAATGAAGCAGAATCACCTCTAACAGCACCTCAAACATCACCCACTRCTGCCACACCTCAGGCATTGCCCTGGACTCTGAGTGATGTCAGGAGTCCCTATTCATGGACAAATCCCACCAAAATCAATAAAAGAACTGAAAAGATTTTACTTATGGTAAACAGAAGACAGGTAKGAGGCTGGAAGACCAAACCTTGAARAGMCATCATGAAAAGGGGAACAGGTCCAAGCCCAAAGAGGAAACAGACAAGCACAGACCTCTGTGGCAAAACATATGAAAGCTGAAAAGCTGCAGGCAAAACTACCCTTTTTATTTGGATTTTGGCAAGAGCAGGAAGTTCCCTGAGAGAAAGGATGCAGGAGTATGGAGTGGGACACCTTTGTGACTAAAGAGAGGCACAGGTCTGGCACAAAGAAAGCAAGGGCTGAGCAAGGAGAAGGTGCAGCAATGCTTTACCTCTGCAGCTGCCATGGGCTGCCCACCTTCAGCCAGGGCAGGCAGCTCTGTGCTGCTCTTCTCCAGGTACTCATGGACAAAACACCAGAATTGTTTGGTTCAATTCTTTTCCCAACCCAAATCACACATGAAAAAAGCAGGCATTGAGCTCCACGTCAAACGAGAGCACATTTGATTTTTATCCTCCTGTGCCTCTCTTGTTGTGTCAGCCTCACAAATATTSCACCTGAGCCTGGCAAAGCAGCAGGGACCTGAGAAGGCACTGAGTCAGGTGACACCCAAAAAAGCATTTTCAGACAAATATAATGAGCAGTTACACAAAATTCATTATCTCACCTCTACTAAAAGCTCATTAAAACCCAGCTTCCTAATCACTTCAATTTAAATTATAGAAAACCAGGAAGATGTGAAATACTGGTTTCTTTTTTTCTTTCCTTCTTAAATGCCTGCAAGCAGAATCAGCTCTAARCTGAGGTAAATATGAGCCAAGCCTTCTGACCTTGCTGACTACTGGTGCATGATGAGCCATAAGAGACTGAGAGGGACAAAGCCTAAGTGCAGGAAATGTGAAAAACAAACAGAAAAGGAAAAATATTCAAAAAATGTAACAATAAGTATTGAAAAGAAACTAGAGAGTCATATAATCTTCTCTACTTGTCCTTTATTTATTTTTTTTTATTTCCCCCCAGTGTAAGGCTGCAAAGGGGCACTGAGAAGCCATTYACTGGTATTGCCCAAATTCCTTCAGTCCAGATTCAGCTGAAATTTGTGTGCAACACTGTAAGAAGCAATTATAGACACTTCAAAAACAAGTTTTGCCTGAGCAGTTTTGATTCAAAAACCACTGGGCTAAAAATAAACTTGATTTAATTAGAGGACTGTATCTTGATTATTCCAGGTATTACTCTAACAAGTTTAAGAGCACGGTGCCCAGCCAAGAATCCAGGATGTGACTGATATTTGTGCTCTAGGAATCCTTTTCCACCTGTTTCCTGTGCTGCAGACATCAGCCAGCAGCTGCATCAGTCAGGCAGTGAAGAGCAGCATTGCCCTGCAGGCTGTAACCCCCAGCACTGCCACAGGCCAGCAGTCACCTGCAGGGAAACAGGAATTTTGTACATTTGTTGTAAATTTAAAAGCATATCCAGGTTCCAACTGGTTTCATACTGTGCCACAGCTTTAGTATCTTAATGTGTAGTACCAGAGGGCAAAAATGAAGTCCTGCAATCCTTTCAGGAAAGCCAGCAATCAAAATTCTCCACAGGTACAAGGGGACATAACTCACCAACTCCATTCATACAGCATCATGAATGTCCTTCAGGGATTATGGGATGGGATGAGAATGGAAGCTAAAACATTATTAGTAGTTAAAGGGGTCCAGGCACTTGTGTACTGAAGATAGAAAAATGAGTTTTAACTTTTCAGAGCCTGATTTCTGATTGCTGTTAATAACTGGAGTTTCTAAAATAGCTTATTTAGACAACTAATAGAGAAAATAAAAAAAAAAAAAGTGTGCATTTACACAGCCACAGGCTTTTGCTTCTCCTTTCATTGTGCCACAGCCATCCTCCCAGAGGCAGCTGTAAGACACCTGCACTGGCTGAACTGTGTTAATGACAGCACTGAACCATGAGTGTAACAAGCAAATGAACATCTAATCACACTTACATCTCAATTTTCATCAAGCAATCCTATCTCTGGAAGTAACTGCAATCATTCTCAGGCTCTTGGTATTAAAGTCTGATTGTGGGGTTTTTTTCTCACTGAAGGTTTTGTGGTCTCAGTTTGGAACAGAGAAGAATTTTTTGCTAACACAAGCAGAGGCTGTGTGCATCAAAAAGGAATCTTTGCTTGAGATCCACCTGGCTCTGGCAATCTCACAYTTCCTCCTGGAAGTCTTCTATTCATATTTATACACTGCAGTTCCTCTGTGCCCAGGGGATTCATCAATTCAGGCATCATTATCCAATTTTCACCTCCCAACACAACAGTACCTGACAACAGAGAATCAATGTGAATTATGTACCCCATGTTTCTCTTACATCAAGAGCAAAGTTCACAGTCTCTGTGGCCAGATCCAGCTCAGAATCTGAAAGACAKGTATTTTTAAATAGAAAAAAAGTTACACTGAACATCCTTGTGGTCTGTCCTGCATTAATTAACTTATTACTAGAGGCTGTGTAAGAAATGCACAATGGTTAAAAAGATGTAAAACACAATTTCTTTGCACTTCAGATTTGTAGGAGCTCAAACTGAAACAGCCACAGAAGAGAGCACAGATATCATTTAGTGTTAGTATTTCCTCTCCTGGTTACCCAGCCTAGAAGCAAGTCACTATTTTGGATCTGGTTTTCATGCTAGGAAAAAGCTGTTCCATTGCTGCCATSATTTTCACCATCCACTTGTAAAGCAGTTTTATCCTGAATCCTTCCTCCAAAGGGTGCACCCCTAGTGGGACTGATCAAGCTGAGAGGAAGAGATGAAAATGGAAAGATACAGCCCACTGCAAGCATTCTCTTCACAAAAACAAAAAAAAAGCTTATGTTTCTTTAAAAAAACCTACAACTTTACAGCTTTCTTCTCTCTACCTAAGTACTACTGCTGCTTTATACCCAGCCATCATATTTAGAAAAATTTAAGACATAACAACACAGAAGACCTAAAGTACATCAGATTTCTTTTAACACAACTTTGATATTACTGCAAGTGGTCCTTTAACTGCCTATGCAAAATTCCTCTGGAAACGTTTACTTCAATTCAGGGTTTTAGACCTCACACACATTTTGTTGTGAACACCTGGGATGGCTTTACTTGCCTGATATGCACAGCTCAGAAGTGGACTCTGCTGGTCTGTGATGGGCACACACTTTAAGGAAAGCAAGATGAGGCACTCCAGAAGCACAGCCCAAATGTGTTCTTCAGAGATATCACAGAGAGATTGAAGTCAAACAGCAAGCTCCTGCAGCATGCTGCCTGCCAGACAACTCCAGAGCACACTTAGGACAGTCCTTCAACAAGATCCTGTCATGCACAAGGGTGCCACTGTCCCTCCAGTGTTTGGGTGGAATTCCTCTGCTCACCCACACAGATCTGAGCCACTTGTTCTGTTCCCTGTCTACAGGAGAAACAGCAGCCACTGCCTGCATCTCACAGGTATTGCTCATTTCTCCTAGAGTTGTATATGGGCATTATCAGATTACTTTATTTTATTTTATTACCAGATTATTTTATYCTTTAACTGAAAGGAAAACCTACAAMCWACTTGCCAGCAGTTRTCCTCAGCTGGGGAATGRTCCATCACTACCTGCCTWCATCTTCAGCTGGACACCTGAAATMATTTCACAYATTTCACTGTCYTGGCCTTCCTGCTCAACTCCTGGAAATTTCTTTATGGCTCCTTTAATGTAGTTCCTCATTCTGCCAGYCTGGTATGGAAATGTGGTATCAAGGAGATGTAACCAACACTCTCTTAGTAAAACCAGACTAGAAGTGTCTCCCATTTGGAAAGTCATGTGGTAAATGATGGGATCCACCACACTTAACCCTYCTGATTCATTCTCCTACAGCCATCYACCTGGAGCACACAAAAAGCAGAATCCTGGCTCTTCCCTGGCTCTCATCCTCAACCCTAAACAAAACCTGCCCTGCAGCCAAACCAGAAATCAGAGTATTAGTGTGAGAAATGAATGAAGTCAGCTTTGTTTTCAAGGACCTGTGTGCACTTAAGCATAAAATACTTGTTCCAGCCAGCTCAAACAAATTACAGACCTCTGAGACAAACTCCACTCTTCATTACTAAGAGACATTAAGAAGAGAGAATAAAGTCCATCAGTGAAGAAGACTGCCTATACTGGTCTAATGTACAACTGTTTTGTTAAATGTCTGATGTCTCCTCTTTTTCCCAAGGTCAGTCATTCTGTAAAGTATTGAGTAGAAAACTTTGTGACCTAATTCACTTCCACTCTTCACTCACATAAAAACAGCCCCGAAAATAGCCTATCTCAGCAGGAACTGCTCAGAAGATCAGATCTGCAGACAAAASCTTTCAGTTGCACTTGACAGCTCAAACAAGACAAGACTACCAAAARATTAAGCAATTTTCTTCAGAATGTCAAAAAACTCCACCCTGCAGAAATAATCTTCATGGAAAGTCAGGATATCACACCTGAATCCCAAGAACTCAAATATATGGCTTTTGTATAACTGAACAGAAAGCACAGAAGCAGTATAAAAAGTTCAAATGAGTGAAAAYTACTGAAGTTAAAGGAATAAATTCCAGGTGTTGCCTCTGAGAAGAAGGATGATTATTCCCACTGCAAAATCTGACTCTAAACCCTTATGCTGGAGTCTAGACTTTGCTATAAGAGGAGAGCACAGCTTTTCCTGTATTCCTAAAGTGCAAATTCCCATTATTACTTGTTCCTCAAGGATGGGGTGGAGCTAATCACAGCAATTAAGAGCTCAACAACCACATTAGTTTYCTTCCATAAACACTCAACCCATCCCATGCCACTAAAATCACAGAGCTCCTCAAACACTTGCACATCTGTATCTCATCTCAGCAACTTCTACTGATACAGCCACACATTTGATGTTCTTTAGCTGCTTCTATTTTAAACCTCAGCTGCTAAAAGGATTGTTCAAGTTATTTCCAATGAAAGAACAAAGATGACCTACATTGGTGGAGATCCCACAGTGGGGAAGGTGCAGCCCTCACTGCCCACACCCCACTTCAGCCCAATGAAACAGATTTAATTTGTGACCTTTAAATTTTGCATGCTACCCTGCAAACCCTCCTGAACCCACTCCTAAGGCATGCAGATGAAAACTTCTATTTGACATGAGAGAAAAGGCTAAAACTTTAAAACCAAGAGTCAGTCAAGCAAAAAAGGAGAGGGGAAAAAAGCACATTTATTTGCTATGAACTGCCATGAAAGAAACATAGAAAAGATTTCATGTTTACCAGAACATTAAAGAAAATATATGCTCTAGTGCTTCACAAACATGATGRATGATGAATGGGTTTTGGATAAAATGATTTTATGAGCAAATTAGCTCCTAAGTGCATGCTTACATTTCTCTGCAACATCTATCATCTAGAAATGCTGACAAAACTAGTAACTCACATTCTCATATTTCATGTAAATAAGGAATAATATCAAAAAAAATTGAAGAATCCTGCTGTATTTTTACTTTTACATACTTTGCATTAAAAAATCATTTGAAAAACAGCAAGGTCCACTCAAAAGAATCTCAGRCAGGGCTTTGCAGCTTGCTGGCTGAACAGACCCAAGACACTGCAGGGAATGTTTTTCTCCTCTTTCCCTCTTGTAAGGAGACAAGTACAGGTGAACATCCAACCAGCAATGGGAGAGGAAAGGAAGAGTAGAAGCAAGGAGCTCCAATGGGTTTAAACATTAATGGTCTAAGCACCCTCATTTCTCAGGAACCTTAAATTCAATGTCTCTACTCATATTTATTGGTTTGTACAGTATGAGAGTAGCAAGAGAGCAGCCCCATTGAACAGGGGAAACAGCACTGGTGGTCAAGGATCACTTTGGATCTGAAGCAGCTGAGAAATCCTGCTGGCAAGTTCTGCACCAGGASAGCTGCTACAGACTCACTGTTGAATTGAATTTTGCCTCTGACCTCTGTGTTCAGCTCAGCAGTGCTCTGTCAAAAAGCCTACAGACTGTTTATTAGATGGAATGCAAATGTACAGCAATTTGGAAATTCAAAGCTACAGAAATGCAAAACAGCATGTATGGCATAAAAACCAACTAGGTATTCATTAACAGGGTTTTTGTAGTGAACCCCTGAATAACAGCTGAAAGGAAATTTGTAGGGCAGAAAACCAAATTTGACAGAAATGGTTAAGAGTCTTTAAAGCTGTGTCCACCAAAAATTTTAAATTGAATCCAGAACTGTTTGGCAACAGGAAAATAAAGGTGGCTGCTCAACTTGCTGGAGTAAGCAGGACTGTCCTTATTTATGAGCTAACTGCTCAGCTATCTTGCTATTAAAGGACCTTTYTATGATCTACACTCCTCCAGCTTTTGACCCTGTTGAACTAGCAGAATGCTAGTGTGCTAATACTCTCCTGGCTTAATTTTTAGCACTGAACAAAATCTCTGGATTCCCAGCAGAGTTCTGTGAACACCTCACCACAGCCCTTTCAACTCTGACCTTCCTGATGCTGCATCAAGGACACTGCCAAGGTGGGAAGAGAATGCCCAGTGCAGCACAAACAGRTTTATAAAATACCTGAGAAGTGGCCATAGCAGCAAAAACAAAGCAAAAAGAATTCCCAGTTCTTTTGCTCTTTCTGGTGTGGCACACAGCAAACTTTGGTAAGAGGTCCCAGAGCTGATGTGTGACTAGAGCCATCCCTGCCAATAYCTCATGTTTCCTGAAAAATGATCCAGCTGTTCCTCAACTGCTGCATTAGTGGGGTGTTTCCCAAACCTGCCCAGCTACCACCCACCTGCAAGGACACTCCTGCAACTGCTCTGCCCTTCCCAGGGAGCAAAGGAGAAGGTGCCCAGTCTGCAGGGTGCTGTGGGCACAGCCAGGCTGCCTTTCCTTGTTTGGGACTTTGGGATTTTGTAAAGGTTGTTTGGTTGGCTTTGGCTTTTTTAAAGAACTGTTTTTAATCACAGGACTTTTAGCCCATGCAGCATTTCACTTCCCTTTTCMTGCAGCAGTTAAAGCAGCAGAGCAGGGAATTTAAGCACAGAAAGAAGCATCCATTGCTAAGACAGCTGAATGCTCTCCAGAATTAGATTCCTTTCCTGTCATGAAATTAATGCTTACACCACATGTCCTCTGAAATTCCAGCTGGGTATGCACCTTCTGCACACCAAATCTGAAATGTCTGAAGGTATGTCAGAAAGAATAATGTCATGTGAACAGGTGCTGATGCAATGGATGCTCATTCCTCAGAATTAAAACAGAAAAACATTCAACTCTCACAGGCTGCTGTGAAGATTTAAAAACAGAGAGAGAAAAAACTGTATCCTACACTTACACAGGTTCTGCAGGAAGTTCAACAGGAAMATCCARTGAGAAGACTGTATACTCACTGGKKTWARGRARGRAAAAAAGTGAAGCTTGTGTCTGAAKCAAGAAGGGCAGAACTGGAATTTGGTCTGCTTTTCATTTTTCCCTCTTTTTTTCTGCATTTAATGCAATTTGGCAGCTTGCAATCACATAAATATATACTGACACAGTGTTTTAAACTCATGAACTTCACTGAGAAGAGCCTGATGCTTTATGAAAGGAGGATGTCCCATTCCTGTTATGTCCAGCTACCTCCAAATTCCACATGTGCAAAAACCAACCCATTCAGTGGTTTTTCCTCCTGGAAGGACCTTGCTATCTGCATCCTTCCCCAGACAGGCCACCTGAGCATGTGCAACAATCCTACTACACTCACTACCACCAGTAGCTTTATGGGACAGATTGGAAAATCCAGGATTAAGAGATCCTCTTTTTTCCGTTTATGCTCTTTCAAGTGTAACAACATTGCTGATTTGTGTGATCACAACTGCTCTCCAGTCAGGGTATGCCGAGTAAAGTTCATCTGGAATGAAACAAACACTTCAATTTCTGAAAAATCCTTACAAAATACCTGTACTCACCAGGCACATTTCTTCTGCAGTTGGTGTCAGAACTGGCATGCTATTCAGTCCCACGTAAACAATGAGTGCACCTGGAATGCTCCTCTAGCCTAGAGCAAGCTTTTCCAACTCCTCTGCTCCTTTCCAAGTACTGYATGAACGTACAAGCAGGAAAAGACAAAGCTGCTGGCTGAGGAAAGGTGCAAGATGAGCAGGTGCCATGAAGAATTCAACATGTCCAAGTATTTGATTTGCAAACCTGTTCTTCAGCTTTTGCTATTTGTTTGTCTAGAATCAACATTTGCCCTCCACAAAACGAGRTGATTATGAAAATCCAGTGGGATTTTATAATGGGATCAACTGCAAGTGTCCCTTGGTACAAAAGCCATTCTCTCTCAATTTGTGCYTTCTAAGCACTATCATGTTCAATATGTAAATGATTCCAACTCATGATATGCCAGTTTTGTTATTTCCAAGGCAAAATTTTATTATTTTCCAGAGATCTACTTGGACACATTTCTTAACAGCATTCTTAAGCTTTGAAGAAGTGTGCTGCAAATTCTTTGCTTTTCCATGGTTGGGGAAAGAAATCCAACCCATACCTGGATTCAATTAGAGAGGAAAAATTTAAATGTCCAAAATGTTTTATGCTTCCAGCACCCCTAAAAGAGCATCCACCTTTCTTCTAAAGTGCAAGTCATCTTTATTTTCAAATTAACTTCAAGAGCCTATGCCATGCCTCTCTTGAACATGGACAAATTTAACCTCAACCTTTACCTTCCACACTCGAAATCCCTCCATGGTCATGGCAGATTTTGAAAGCCATTGCAGTGCTCATTGGAGCTCACATCCTCCCTCCTCCCACGCCAACCCTCTCACCTTACTGAAGGAAATGAGAAAGGAAAGTTGTCTTACCGAGCACTCCAAGGTTAATGTCCCCCACCTAGCAAGTCGACATCATGACATGTCAGGTCAGCCTCAAGCACGCTTCCCTGATAGTCAGGTAAAAGGAAGGAGTTAAAATACAAAATTGACACTTGCAGATTTCTGGACATCAGAAAATATATTTGGAACTGTCTTTCAGAGCTTCTGGTAACCTCCGAGTTGTTAAAACATTTCTTCAGAGGGGTTCTCCTGCTCTAAAATTTCTGAGGTTCCTGATCAATAAGCAAGTACTGCAGATCCACCTTGACTATTTTATTTGAGTGAGACCAAAAGCTTATGGTTTCCCTTCAGTACAAGTGATTTTTTTTCTCCCTACTCTACRCATTTTATCAACTAATACATGCTCAACAAAACTGCTCTGGGTTTCAAGGACAATTTMAGCCAATAGACTACAACAGCTTCATTCAAATTCTAAGTTAACAGAAGCTCTAACTTCTTTTTGTTGTTGTTTTAGAAAAAACAGGAACACATCGTGGTACACTCTTTCTATAAGGCTCTGAGCTACTCAGGCAGTTCATGTGAATGACAGAATTCCACTGACAACCTCCCCTGTACAAGCAATCCTTAATCACACATCCTCCACCTCAAGTCATGCATGATCAAGGATTGCTGATGACACATTTCTAGGATAGCTTCTTGCTGTTCTGTGGATGGGCCACCAGCATTTTTTGGATAAGAATTAAATCTTGCTAAAAACCACATTAGTTCAGTAGGGTCTATAGGTCGTGGTACCAAATATTTTTGAGAGGTTTAACACTTTTGCTCAGCACTTCACATTTCTTTTTCTCCTAGCCTTATAATAAGAGTGCCCTCTGTATTTTGTTTCTGTGTAGTTCAAATTACAGAAATGGGCTTAATGTCCAAACATAMAAGGGACAAAAACTGGTCAGGTTTTTATACAGAGTCACCAAAATCATGAGGTGATCTTTTACTTCGAGTTTATTTTGGAAAGGTTTAAGCAATGCAGTTGTCATTCTTTAATAATCAGACTACAGAAGCTGAGACTTTAAAATAAACGATTGCTAGAAAAAATKAAACCTTTAACACTTTGAAAAAAATGCAAACTACGTTGAATGAAATAGTAAAATTATAAGTTGAGTCTAGTAAACTAACTTAATAAAGTGAAATTAAGTATATAATAACACAGTAGCTGTAGAAGTATTTTGCTCAAGTTTTGGAACTGCTAGGAATCTGGTAACTTGCTTCTYAAGTTAAACACCTTATCAATACAGACATTTAAACAACTGCTATAAATGAGTGATCAAATGATTATTAAAACTCCATTTCATGGCTCCTCCCCCAATGCCAGCAGGACACTCATAAAAGCTGAATATTGGTGTGCAAGTTGAAATCCATTTTCAACATATTCTAGAGGATCTTTGCTAATTATACTGAAGAAACAATCAAAAGAAATGCACGAGAGTAAATTTGAATTTATTTTTTAACTAGATGTCAAAATTGTGCTGAGAAATTCTTCCCTTGAGTCAGGCATGGYAGTTTTCCACTGTACTACAGTATCTTTGCTTGATAATTTTTTCCCATCATTTCATTAAGTTCTTCAAGTTCACACCACTATTTGAGYAAGGTGTAGCACACCTTATCTAAGGGTTAAACAAAAGTACTGCTGCAAATTTAAAAGGTGAATTTGACTAGCCATAAACCATGTCAATCAAAGAACTTGGTATATCTTATAAACTTCTACTGAGTTTAACTGCTATGATTTTCAATTATAAAAATGTATAGCTCACTCCTCATATTTATTACTACTAATATAAATGGTGATTTGGGCAGAAGTCAATACAAGGTGCAGCCATACAGTTCTTGAGGAAGACAATTATAATGATTTTGTTTCTGAGCTGTTTTGTAACCCCTCTAACTGAGGTGTTTCACTTCCTCCCCACWCCCCCCACAGCATTTTCTAGCCCCTCACCTCTCCTAGGCTAACATGTGCAATATGGGAACACTACCTTCTTCCAAAATGGAGAGCACTTAAACATGATTCCAATTAAGCTCCTTGTACTAGATCCCCTTTATGATAAATATTGAAAAGCCAATACTTATTGGGACTACAGGCTCTGCTCAGCACTACAAGAGCTGTATAACTACCAGAAAGTCATACGGATAGGGCAGCAAAATTTTGTGTTAAAACAGGATTACAAACCACATCCTTACCACAAGGCAAAGCCTGAAGTGTATCCCCAGGCAACAGCCCTCTGAGTTCACTGCTCAGGTAACAGAGAGGACATGATTTAACCCCATTTACTTTATGAAGTGGGGAAAAAAAAAAAACCCAAACCCCAGCATACTAGATATTGATTTTTTTTAAAAGCCCTTTAAAGCTACTTATGACCAATYCTATTAATTGGAAGAGCCTGACACAGCCAAACCCATTTCTGAGAAGCAGACAGACATCTTCGATTCAGGTCCCAGCTCAAACCCTGCAACCCCATCCCAGACCCACAGCAGTGTAGGGAGGCTCATTTACTGGGTACATTCTGACATAACACACTTGAGACACCAGACAGGAATAGAAGACAAAGGGAGGAGTATGACCACTGAAGTTTAACTTCCTCAATAGTCTGTGTTTGGAATGCTGTAAATCAAGTATGAGCAATGTATTGGATTTGGATATTTAGAGGTCAGGCAATAGTTTTCTTTAGAGAAAGGATAAATCCCTTTGTTTCTCTCTTTTCTTGAGAAGCAAATGTTCTTCATTGGGGTACAGAATGGCTTTAGATGCAACACAAGAGTAATGTCATGGTTTGCCAGTTAAAATTGACATCTGGGAATGTCCAAGACAAGGGTCAAAGCAACACATAATAGAATGTAGCTAGCAATGCCCTCAAAAGATAAAGTCTTAAACTTTTTAACAGCCTTTATTAGAAGGCAGGAGAATTCTAAGGCAAATTGTTCATCATGGCAGAACATCAAATTAAAATGTCAAGACAGAACTAAGCAGAATCTGGAGAGTATGTTTGTGTTATCTGTAGCAAGAAGTTAATGTGCCATAGCACCCAAGTTGTAATTCTCATTCCTAGTCAAACATTATTTTAGATTAGACTAAGATGCTTGAGATCAAAATGATTTCCCTGTGTGTTTGTATGCTCAATTATACARTAAGGCTGGATCCTACCAGAACAGCCTCCACAGGGACTCCACAGGACATCATCAAAGGAACAAAATTAACACCATTGTAGGATCTGCTTCCTTCTCCACATTACATTACAAGACCAGATTTAAATTAGATCTCTGTGAATGCTTGGATACAATTCAACGCTTTTAAATAGGAAAAAAAAAAAGTTTCGAAATTAGATGCTGATAAATTATTGAATAGCAATTAAACAGTGAGTGCCTTTTGAGCTGTCTGAAATTTCTCCTAGTTTTCAGTCTGATGTCCACAGTGCTACATGTTGGAAAGCACAGGAAATTTTGCATGAATTTGATCACTCACATAGGCAGTTATACTTTGAAAACARTATTTTTCACAAGAATTACCAATGAAATAATGTTTTAGGACACAATTGAATTTGAAATAGGTAATGTTTTGAATAGATTTTTGAGTTTTATTGAAATCTTACATGAACAAGAAATTGGAAATACAATCACATCAAGGAACAAATTGCCACGGCTTTGACGTTTTAAGCCAAACAAATTTTGTAGGGCAGATTTTCAAAAAGGTGTGAAGTTATAACAATTTAAAAACACAGTTATCCTACTTCTAGGAATGCAAAACATACAATCATGTTATTTTCAATACAAGAAAACTTAATTTGTTGTAATTTCTTAAAACTACTAAGACAAAGCACTAGCTTTTACTTTTATGTACAGCATACTCCTATGTAGTCTATCTCAAATCCGAAAAAAAAAAAAAAAGATCGGAAGAGCGTCGTGTAGGGAAAGAGTGTAGATCTCGGTGGTCGCCGTATCATTAAAAAAAAAGAGAAGAAACTGTCCAAAACCAGAGGTTCTGCAAAATCATGATTGAACAGTGTGCCATTCCTGCTTTTAAACTGCTAAAATGAAGCCTAAAATGATAAAAGCACTGAAACCCCATATGGAGTTCAGGAATTCTGCAAGCCCAGTAATGTCCAAGTGCGTTTATGAAAAAAAAAAGAAAACTAAGAGACTCGAGTATATACACAATAGAGTGATTCTTCAGCCCAATACAAATGGCAGCCAATCGCTACTGAAGGATGAAACATTAAGCCAATTTTTTTTTCCTTTTTTTTCTTTTTTTTTTTTTTTTTTGAAAGATGTAGAGCTATAGCCAATTCTAGGTTTCCAATATTCTCAATTCCCTCCTCACTTGTCTACTTCCACTGTTGCCCATAAGTATCCTGATAAAATTCCTGGTTGTCATTATTGTAACCATAGTTACCGGCATAGTCACCACCTTGCTGGAGCGGCTGCTGAGCGATGGGTTGGGAGCCCCAGTTCTGCTGGTTGTTGGTCTGCCGGCGTTTGGAATCAGGCTGGTTGTACCCATCTGCCTTTCTCTTGCCTCCTACGTTGCCCCCACGGTTGCCCCTGGCTCCACGAGCACCGCGTCCTCTCTGCTGCTGCGCGGGGCCCCCTCTCCCCCCCCTGGCTCCTCTCGGCGGTCCCATGGGTGCCCCCCTCTGTGAGTAGCCAGCTCTACCTCTTGGTGGTGGTGCTCCCCGCCCCCTAGGTGGTGGAGGGGCACCTCTCCCACCCCTTCCTCCTCCTCCTCTTCCTCTTATAGCATAGCCATCATCATAGCCGTAATAGGGATCTTCGTAGCCACCACGGTAGTCATGATAGTCATAGCCATAGTAATCATCATAGTAATCTTCATAGCCATAGTAATCTGGGGGATAGCCATATCCACCTCTTCCTCCACGGCCTCGGCCTCTCATAGGAGGTGGCATGCGAGGCGGAGGGTAGTAATAATAATCTTCATACCTAGTAAGGAAAAGAAACACAGAATTATATCCATCTCCAAGAGCAACCCAAACTACAGCATGCATGTGCCCTTGTTGATTAGCAATATGCAGCATGGAGAGAAGAGAAGAGAAGAGAAGTCACTGAGGTTCTCTAGAGCCCTGCAGTGACTGTGGTGTGAGGGGACACTCACGCAGTGCTCCGGGAGGCCTGTCTGGCAGCCTGGCGTTCTTTCCTTTTCTTATCCGGTGGCTTTGCTAATACTATTTCAATTTCTTCCCCTTCTATCTCTTTCCCATTCATTTCATTCATAGCCTGTACAAGAATTAAAAGAAAAAATGACTAAAAAATTGTTTCCATTCAAAAGCGAACTAAAACTTACTGCAAGAAACCAAATTTGGRCTGCTCCAGGCTGAGTTGTGCCATGTACTTTGCTTTTGTGCTGCATTAACAGAATGTTACACATCATTTTCCAAGTCCCACTTTATTCTTAAAAAGTCAGACATAGCACCATCAGTTTTTATGTTTCTGTATGTCCTAGAAGCCTTTCAAAAATACACAAGTTCTCACTACTCACACTGCCATAAACACTCACTGCACTTACAAGCCTGCTAGAACATGTGCATACAAGAGAAAGAATTGTTACATTTGGGATTCCCAGGTGGCTGAATGTGAGTCAAGTGACTGAGAAAATCAAGTGGTTCTGAGGACACATACTTGAGGAGAAAAAACCAAAAAAGATTACTGAAACTTGGTGATCTCATCAAGCAAGCTCTGAATCCTCCAGAAAATTAATGTGCACATTTTTTACTATCAAATGCACCCACAAAGAGAACTTAATACACAAAGTACAATTAGGGCTAGACCCCCCAGTTCCTCACCTGGAGTTACCTGCTTTGTAATAAACTTTTTTGGGTATTAATATTTACAATAATGAAGACCTTRTGTGTCTGTATAGCTACATGCCTCAAAAGCATTASAAAGGATGGCAATTTATTTCCAAGRAGGTGTGAAAAATCAGCAGACACTAGAATCAATGAGCCAGTTCCATGTACTCCACACATAAATACCATCACAATCTCACTGAAAGCCAAAACAAGCCCATACACAAAAATATCTCACAAAGTTCATAAGCCAATTTAGTGGCCATGAAGCAATCACAGGGGCCAGATGTGGTAGTTTCCAGCTTGAGATGAGCATTAGTGATGCATTTGATCTGTCTTTTTCTCAACTGCTCCAAGTCTCCAGCTGCTGAAATCTAAGAGAGCATTCAGCAGGTAACTGTGCTGGGGAGGGGCTGGAGAGTGTTTACAGACATCCTGCACAAAATCACATCCAGAGCTGTTGCTGACTTACCCCTTGTTTCAACAATTTCCTGTCCTCCCCAGGACATGGTCTAAACCTATCCAAACCCACCTCAACCTCATTAAATGTGTGTGAGATTCATCCTAAAGCCATACTCAAGAGTATTCTGAAACCTAATCTTGTGTGTAAGCAATTAAATGGCTATAAAATCATTAATAAAGATGGAGTACTGAGCCTTTGAACTGTCYATGTAGCCACATACACCACATACAACACAGCTGCTTCAGGACTCCCAAATGCAAAAAACACTTCCTACTCTCCTTCTTCCCCCCATGAACCATGGGTTTAAAGGAGTAACTTCTACAGAATTCAATACACTGAAGCACAGACAGCAGATACTAATGACCTTCTCAACAGCTCATGGACACAAAGGAAGAGAACTCTGAAACCTGCAATAGTGATCTTCAATATTTAACAAGTCATTGAGAAAAACCTCTGGTGCACACAGTTAAAAACAGGTAATGCTTAAAGAGCTGCCACTACCATTCTCCTCTCCTTCACAAAGTATTTTTAATTACCTCCCACTTTCTATTTGATACTTTTGTCAAGCCAAAACTACACACAGCCTTTAAATAGGGGTCTTTGAGAGACAACTGATACCTTCTGCCAGTGTTTCCTCAGAAAAATTGTCTAGGTTGATCTTTTTTATTTTTCCTCTTCTCTAGACTCTCCTGCATTGCTCTACACCTCTTTTCCAGTCTACTTGTTAACTTGCTACAGTTTTGTTCTTTCAAGTTTCACATCCTCCTAGCTACTGAAATCATAGGAACAAAATYATTAGCATTAAAATTCTCACAATGGGAACCTTATTAAATGGGCTCTACAGTTTGTGGTATCCATGTATTTACTGTAAWGGAATTTCTTAAAACCATGTGTACAAAATAAAGTACTCTCACCAACTTAGCTAGGAGAGAATAATCAACCCACCTTCACTGCTGCACCTCTGTCTTCAAAATGAACAAATGCATAATCCTTCAACTTCTTTACTCTTTCCAGCTTTCCAAATTCAGAAAAGGATTTCTCAAGGATTTCTTCTGTCACAGTAGTGGCCAAGTTTCTTACAAATAAAACTTTAACCTGGTGAAAAAATGAGAACAAAGCTGTAATCTTTAAAAGTCAAACCTCAAAGGAAACTACCAACTGGTAAGATCTTATTCTCTTTTTTGTTGCATTAAGAAATTTGGGTAACTTCASTAATTCTGTACCTGTTWAAAAAAAAATAAAWAAAAGCACCYTGTAGTTACCTGCATGAAGTTTCTACCTTTTCTCTCCTTCCACAGTTCCCTTCCATAACCAGAAGAATATCCAACTTTGATTTTCTGCTTCTGGGATGCTACAAATCCCAGCAAAATTTTAGTAACAGACCTCAAGGACAGCMAAGAGTTACCCCAAAACACTGGGATAAAGTGCACATCACTCCCCACACTGAACTTCACCTCACTCTGGAAGACAATTTTATGCAATACCTACCTGGCACTGATTACAGCTAGAGCAGGAAAAGCGCAGCCTGACAGTCAATCCAGCAGGATAACCCTGCACAGGACTGCTTTAGATGTTAACAGWAGTTAGAACATATTTCCAGTATCTTCCAACTCATCCACACTGCTCAGACCATGCCATTTGCACAGCTTACTGTGGCTAATTGCTTTTTGTGTCTCAAAACCAGCCTTGCTCAGCTGGAACAAATCTTTGTCACTACAGCACAAAGAAATTCCTCCCAAAGCACAAGAGCATCCAGTGAGGTCTTTACTGACCTTTGCCATGACTTCTGGGTCAGGTTCCTCTACTGGATCAGCCCATTCCACTGTAACCACATTTCCCCAGACTTTTACTTTGCCACTCATCAGGCGTCGGCGAGCTTGTGCTGCTGACTTGTGATCCTCATATTCCAGGAAGCAGAATCCTCGATTCTTCTTTTTATCATCAGGTTGATGATACAAAATTACATCCACCAAACCCTCTGAAAAACAGATCTTTAGTACTGAGCTTCAAACAAAATGAAAATAAGCTAGTGTACCCTAAAATGTCTTCAYTTGTGTTTTGGAGTGAATTTGAATTTTACACCTGAAAGGGGGTGGGAGCACAAGAAAAGCAAAACAAAGAGCAGATATCCATCCAAYTGACCCAGAAACACATCACCTGGCAAGTGAAATTCTACAGAACAAACTTACCTCACAATTAGGCTCTGCAAAACATCAGCCCCAGCAACTCACAGAGTTTAAGTTTTCTATACTTTTWAAATCATTTTTACATCTTTGAAAGGCAGCCAGCACTAACACATGACCTCTCCCCTGCYGCCTGCAGAACCTAGAAGGAACATCTTCCACATCTCTCCAAAAAGAGGAGAGAGAACTAAATGAATATTCACCTTCTGTTTTCACCACTTCCCTCAAGTACTTATAAATAGCAACCCTAAAAAAGAAGCAGGAGGTTAAAGCTCTCCTACAGGAACAAGAGCAAGTGACTCAGTCTCTTATCTAAGGCAGAAACCCTTTCAGTGATGAGCTGACTTCTCTTCTTCCTGCTTGCTGCACATACAGAAGAATGCTGAAAAACTGGGACAAAAAGTAGTCTGTTATYAGCTATTTCTCTAATAATATTCCCYCAAAAAACAATTTAGTATTCCCTCCTCCCCTTCACTGCTCAGGAATATATTTGCTTTGGGTTCTCCAAAAGACTTCTCCATGCTGACAGCAGATCCTCCTGTAAATCCAGTAACAAATACAGAGYCTTCAACAGAAAGCTAAAACAGGTAACAGAAGTGGGACCTTCCTTTTTTTCTGAGTTGATGTGTGCTGGTTCTTCTGAGTTCATTTGAGCTGTTTCCATCTCTAATTGTAAAGTTGCATCATTACTCATTTAACAATCACTAAAACAAAAATGTGTCCCTTTACACTCCACCTGAAGATACAGTACATAAAATTTCTAACAAAATCAAACTTGGAATCCAACCTGAAAATAGTTTAAATGATACCTGAATACATTTGTCAAACAGCCAGACCTACAAAACAAAGATTAAATGGTATTCTGGCACTCATKAAGTCTTACCTGTGACTTTACCAAATTCTTCCAATATGTTTTCCTTGGTTTTGTTCTTTGGAATTGACCCAACAAATAACCTGTTGTTTGCCACAGAGATGCACACTCCAAGGTGCTTTCCAGGACGGATTTCATAGTTGTCACACTGGAAAAACAAAGCCATTGATTTGCTTTATCAATATAATACAAAACTATGCATAAATATATCCCCAGATCATAAAATCAAGTAKTTKCTTCATCATCTACTACTTTTATACATAGCATATTGAATTGGCATTGCAAGAGAATTCCTAGAACAGCTGTTTTCAGCATTCATTTGGAAGAACAGTGCCAAGCTTAGGACTTCCACAAACTTCAGAAGTGTTGAATGGAAGGTTACAAAAAGAAATGCAGTTACAGGAACAACATGGGACAATATACAAATTGATGAAACTTAAAACACACTGAAGGTTAAAAAGTGTATTTTTTAGCTGGAATCAAGTAGGCTTCTAACAATCAATGAAGTACTCTGATCAGCCATAGTGAGGTACAGCAGGTAACAGTCTTACAGGTATCTGTATTTATTAATGAAATGAGGAGGCAATTTTTAAGAAAGGAAAATTTTGACTCTGTCAATGGATGCTTCACTACTTAAGAAATTACCCACATGTTTGCTGTTTGCCTTGACCTGTCTGAAGTAAGTTAACTCACCAGTTTGACTGCTTCTTGTGCTGCATCTTTACTACAAAAGGTAATGAAAGCATAACCTCTGTTTTGACCAGAAAGAGGATCCATCATGAGACGCAGATCCCAAATTGGACCAGCCTTCTCAAAGAGTGGGACCAACTCATCTTCATAAAGGTCTCGGGGAATTTTACCAACAAAAACCTAAAAAGGAAGAAGACACTTAAAACAAAGCTTTKTCAGAAATACAAGTTTCTTTTTAACACTTGAAAATTCCTAGGAAAGGAAGAACAATGCAGATAAACCAGCAGAGCAGAAACATTGCAGTCACCAGTGCAGCCTTCACAGCAGCTGATGTAATTGTATGTCCCAAGTGTTCTAAATCCTCCTGCCATTCTTACACACAGAGGTTTTACACACAGAAAACCTGGGTTTGTTATTTATATTGAAGAGGCTGTGAATTTCCCCTGCTGAAGAGATAAATGGTTCTTACCTGGTTTTAATTTTGGCAGTTAAAAACTAACACCTTACAGACTATCTAGTTGGGTATCATATGTTAAAGCTGGCCAAGCACTTCCTTGCTCTTGCAGTATTTTCAAATCACTCTGTAAATTAATCTTCCTTGGAAAGCTACAGAGATGGAGAAATAATTTAATAATAGTAATTTCCTCTTAATTGCTTGATGTATGTTTTCCACTTTTAATCTATACTGTAGTTCTTGTTTCTCATCTGCATTTGTTGCAGCTTCCACCAATGGCATGTTCAATGTTTACTTAAGCAAACCTGCAAGTTCTTGTGGTTTTGCTCCTTACAATTAACTTGGGTTAGGTTTTGTTAAGCAGTTAATATCTTTAGCTGAGGTCTCCCTATCTCCCTAGAAAGATCCCCCCAGTTGTTTACTCACTGCAGCTCTCCTCTGAATTCTCAAAACCTCTTCCTTGTTAATACAAACCAAACATTCCAAACACCCATTAAAATCAAAATACATTTATTTTAGCTTCAAACATTGCTTGTGGAAAAAAAAGCCATGGGTCAACATTTTCCTTCTCAGYAAGGCCTTGTCATAATTGTACCTCACACTGAAGGCAAAGCAGAATTTCAGAACTGAAGATACTCAGCCCATGTAAGCACACATAGAACAAACTCATGAGGAGAATATGACTAACTTGAAATGGAACATAGAACTTCTGGATGTTTCATGTTATACAGGTAGTGCTGAAATGAAGTTTCCAGAGCATTACTTAAAACCTTACCCTCTCTCAGCTCAGTGTGAACATTACTTACTGGGGAGAAAAGAACTGATTTATCACACTAAGTGAAAGTTTAATGGCAGAGGCAAAAGGTTTTTCCCCACCATCTCCCTGGGAAGCTGAAGATATTCCTGTAGATCGGTATTGACATTGTTGTTACTTTTGGAACATTTAATTCTAATTCATTTTCAGCTTTTAAAGAGAAAACCTCCATCTGCAYAGAGCACACAGACCTCAGCAGAGCTTGAGAAGTTACACACATCAGGTATTATCTTTCAGTTGAAGGGCTCATTCTAATCATATGCCACCATCATTAAATTAATTTTTCTTCATGGACTGTGAACATTCCCTTTAGAAATCAYCCTTACTGTGACACTTCTTGACAATAAACACAGGAGCTTCAGCATCTCAAAGAATGGAAAACTTATCTATAAATTGAAAGACATTAGGGAGATTGTTTTCTCAAGTGTAGTCTGTGGTTTATAGAAAAATTCTGAAAGAACTCCTGTGTCAGAAGACMTGGAGCAGTGTGACAGTGTATTAAAATGCTGAGCATGTATTATAAAACAACCTGCTAGGGACTAAAACCTTGAGGAATAGCTAAGAGAAGAAATACAGTTCAGGCATTTTCATAACCAAACCTAAGYTTGCTCACAGCTTGCTAGGAAGCTGCACAGGTTCAGTCATAACCTTAAATTTCTGAATAACTGCTTACAGACTAAACTTCATCCTTAGGAAGGAAGAAAATATTTTTTTTTTAGAATTTAAAACTCTTCCAACTATCTTTTAACTTTAAAAGAACCGCAGGCTTAACATGGGGTAAGAAAATGCAGAGAAACAAAGATAGTAGAAATCTGAAGTGGAGCAGTGCACAAGCCCCTCAGGATAAGCAGTTATCAGTGTGTGCAAATGCAAAGGACAAAGTGAGTGTAATGAGAGAAGGAAACACCCAAATAACTGCTTTTATCCTCATCAATATTTATCCCAAATACCAACATCATGGGACCTCACAATAAGCAAAATGCCTTACAGTGGAGCAGCAAGTCCTTCAGTAAAAGGAACACTCAATATTATACAACAAATCCTATTGCCCTTATTTTCTTCTTTAAAACCTTCTGCACAGCTGTAATTTTGTCTTTATTACAGAATCACATTCCAAAATCGTCCAACTGCTCTTAAAGCTCACCCACTTTAAAAAAATACTTGGGACTGCTTCACCCACCTAATGCTTTCAGCCAAGTGTTCACTGTGCCAGTCTGTTAATGTTCAACATGCTGACCACCCAAAACACAGTTTATTAATACTTTAGCTTTAGTTCTCAAGATGTTCACCTACATCCTGACAGCTAAAGCTACAATTAACATGCAACAAATTCCAATTTATGTTTTAAAAATTAGCTGGTGTACAGATATTTACAGTAGAAAGACCTGATGCACCTTAGAGGGAAAGAAGTCCCAGTACACATCTTCAAATCAGTAACAGTACTTGGGCATCCTCAAGAACCAAATGTATGCCATTATTGTCACATGAGTGACAGCTCTGCATCAATGTATCTGAGCTGACACAAGCTGCCAGAGCTTCAGTGCTATTTAAAGAAGTACCAGACAGAAAAAATGCACTGTCACAATCCAACAGAATATCTCTTAAAATTCTTTTATCCCTAACATTGGAAAAGGAGCATATACACCACTATATGACCAGAAGTGTCAGAAATAAATGAAAAGTGGTTCTCAAAAGCTTAAGAAAAAAAGGTAACAAAAAACACTACCAAAAAACCAAAACCCCACCCACCTCATTGTGGCAGAAAGTGGCCACAATGATCTCATCACTTTGTGCAAACTTGCTCTGCCTACCACCAAATCCTAGGATCCTGTTTCAATTGATTGCTGTGCCTCAGAGCTCAACAGCAGGGGCTCAAGTCTACATTTCACAGAACATACACCAGTTYCAGCAACATGTTCAGTATCTCAAGCTGTCAAACCAAACAGCATGGCTAAGCAATCAGTCCTTTAAATCCCACAAATGCCAGAACACATTCATTTGGTATCATTTCTAGAACTAGYTTGCTATAGCTTCTAATGCTGATTCAAGGCAGAAGTATTTCTATTAAGGGAGTTTCCACAAGTTACTTGTTCCAGCTTCAGGAAACTTAAAWATATAAAAACATATTCCTCATAGAATGAAAGTGCAGTTAAACTCATGGCTTTCCTGTGAGCTCCTAAAGAGCCAAACCACAATGTATTTAAGAGCAGTAGTCAAAGACTTTCAGTCATGAGAGCAGKTCAGTGTAGGAAGGGACCTACAGTGATCAGCCAGTCCAATGGCCTGTCCCAAAGGTAAATCATGGGATTAAAGGCACTCTCCAAATGCTCCTAAACCCTGACAAACCTGGGGCACCCATCAGCTCTTTAGGAAGCCTGTTCAATGTCTGACCACCCATCTGTATGGCAGTGACACATGATGCCATCAAGTAACACTTTATACATCACATAATCCTCCTGGCAACATCACTAAGTTGGTAAGCAATCACTAAGTCACCTTTCCAAATGCAGAAATAAAAAAACCCACCAAACCATAAACCAAAACCAAACAAACAAAACACAAAAAACCCCCAAAACCTGAAGCTGCATGGCCACTTTTCAGTGTAGCAGTTGTGCTAGTTTAACTATCATTCCATGAAATCATTAAGGATTTTTTTTCAAAGAGATTGGGACAAAAGCAAATAAATACTTAATTATTACTAATCTCAGCTGTCTTCTTCAAAACCTTTATGTGAGTACCTTCATRCAACACCCAAGTCTTTTTCATTTTTAGCACATTACATGAATCTCATGTTGCTGAAATTCCATTTCTTGTAAACAGCCTCAGGTATCTGAAGTCACACATTTACCTACTCATGCATCCACGGTCACTTTTCAAGCCATGGACTGTAAACTTTAGGGTGAAACATGAAGTCTGATGATTTAAWTTTAAGAAATTTTGCTTAACTTTTCTTAGTGTATTCCACCTCTTTTTCTCCACTTTAACCTATCTTCCTGTCTTTTGCTGAATACTGAAGAGTAAGAAAGACTGATTAAGACACACATAGAATATTTTCCTGTATAATATATCAAATTTGCAATATAGTTTATTTTGAAGTATTTCCTATTTGAKTTTGCATAAGAATACAAAGCAATTMTCAGATTAGGCTGTATATACCAACCTCTGTTCCAATGCCAGGCTGAACACCAGAATATACAGTATCTGGAGGAGGACCCCCATATTTCCTCTGTCCTGTAGTTACATCCAAAGTGTAACCAGTCCTCTCTAGCAAAGCCTGGAAAAAGAAGAAAGTCAGACTACTTACAGGAGAGAGGGCAGTGGGTTAAAATATACAAAACAAAAAGAGCATTCCAAGATAAGAAACTCTTTATCTGCTCCTTGTCACACTTGATAAGGTRTATATGAAGAGACAGAACCTACAAAAAAGCCTGTTGTTTTGTGGGTTAAAAAGAATCATAAACAGCAACATTTGTTWTACATTACAAGGTCACTGGAAAAAAATTGTTTGTCTTTTCCCCTATTTTCCATTTCACATGTAGCATCTCAAGAAGTGCAAGACATCAGACAACTGAGACAATTCTTAAACAGATATCAATGTTTTTATACAGCTTAAATTTTGGCAAGTGTGTGATCAGAAAGACCCTCCTCTAGAGAACCTCTAGCATGCATGCACTTCTTTAAAGCCAAGTGTGAATACACTTATCCAGGTGGTATTGATGCTTTTTAAGCTCATATTCAAGCTATGTACAAGTAATTTATCAGCTAGTACAGAATAAATAGTATCTCTAAGTGTTACCTTAATCTTTGCTTCATCTGGTCCCTTTGTTGATTCCTGTACTTTGCTGCCTTGTTTCTCTCTTTGCCTGTAGGTCTTCATAACTCCACATAAAAATGCACTTTTGTTCTGTAGATACAATTTACAAAATGATTCAATTGTGTGTATGGCRAGCCCTGGGAACCCACTGAATCTTACACTCCATACCATGAAGTCACTACTTCATGTCAATGCAATAAATCAAATGTCAAAAGAATCCTTCAGGAAAATACAATAATGAATTGAACAAACTTGTCAGATTGAAAAAGCCATCAGATCCCAAACAGCATTTTAACCTATTTTCTCAATTGCACACATATTTTATTATCTGGGAGCTTTTGCTTTGTGCTCAAATCCCTACACATTTAAGGCATTTTTTACCAGACTTATTTGGGTGTGAAATATAATACAGCAACATCAGTGCATTTCTAAGTTACAGCTCTGCTGCCAGTAGTGCCAGAACACTACTGACACTTATGTGCTCACACTCCTGGGGCTCCCACCTTACCTGTACATGCGACAGGTCACTTTCTTTAAATTGCTGTAATACAGAGAGGGCTCCTTCTTCATTAAATTCCCTAAGAGCATCAATTGCTCTTTCATCAAGATCGACATAAGCTACCAAGCCTAAAAGTTAAAGATAAAGAAGTTACAGATTTCTGTTGAATTTCATACAAACTAAGAACTATGCAGTTTGCTTTTAAAGCCAAAAAGTTACATTCCATAGCAACAGAAWTATACATTTCATTATATATTCCTACACAAGGATATGAAAGAATATGAGTACAATGAAAAAGTTAAATTAAAATGTATATACCTAAACACTAATGATGTGCAAGATTATATCCCATGTGTAACAGTTTTCTAGCATTCAGGAATGCAATCTGATGCACAAAAGCAGTATTACACACCAGGGTCTGAAACAGTGAACTCTGGCTCACTTTTAATAATTTGAATTTTGTTTGTTTATCCCTCATTTTAAGTTCCACACTTCCTTCTCTTGAGCTGAGCTGTTCTAGAGTAAACTGACAGGTGAACATTACAAGTATCCTATTGTATGGGAACAAGGAGCTACCCAGCTGGTGATCAAATACCTAGGAAGCTCTACCCCACAAAATAACAGGAAGCAAAAATGATTTGTGCACTCTTTCCTCCAGCTTCARAAAAGCAGGAGTCAGTGGACTTTGTGTGTATTTTAAAGTGTTGGGGTTTTTAAACTTGTTTTGTTGCTCTATGCAGTTCCAAGAGCCAGAATTCAAAAAGGTCTTGTTTTGAGCCCTGCTATGTACCCAAAAAAGGCTAATGTTAATTTTACAGGTACAGACTCCCCCAAGAAACACTGGACCAGTTCTGAAGCATTTTCTTTTCAAGGATCTTTACAAGGTTTTTTTTTTTCCCTTTTGTAATGCACTTGCATCAGCTGTGGAGTCAGACATGTAGACTGAGATTTACACTTTTAAARTCATACATCCAAATTTAGGACAAATACCAAAAACTCCACACACTTTGCAACAGCTTGATCTCCAAAATACACAGATTATTTCACTGCTGCTTGATTTGGAAAATGCACAGTAGTGCCAAGCCCAAGGACTACATTTCAGAAGTGATCCTGCATATTGGAAGGCACCTGTAGCTTTCATAGAGACTTCAGCAGATAAAAAAAATCACTAAATTCAACCCCAAATTTGGCTCAAGTGTTAAAAGCAGTTTGCTTCACTGACAAACCCCTCCACAATGCAAACATCTTCAGTGGCATTAATGAAGTGTAAATAAATGTTTTCAGGTTACTCATGCAGTGGAATTATACTTGGTAGTCAGGTTCTGGGCTGAAAAGCTTTTAAACTCCTGAAGAACTCCTCACAACACAACCTAATGGCAACACGTGTTAGAACCCCACAAGTTCCTCTGCCCAGGTGTTGATTTCCACCTTCTCTCAGACCATCAAGTGCACATCATGACCCACAGTTGGAAAGTGCATCTCTACAGCCAATAGAGCTGGTAAAGGCTTGCAGAAAGCTCACTGTGAATGACTTCCAAAAGACATCACCCACATGAGCCAGTTTCACACTGAAGATTGGTAGGTATTGGTTTTGAACTGCCTTCACTTGATCAGTGTAATTTTAACTCTTTTCAACAAAAACTGGCATCTTGCCACCCAGGCATTCAAGGTAAGCRCATAGAGCAGTTCTACTGCTTCTTGTGAATCTGCTCACAGAACACACTCTAAAAAGGAAAAGAAAGCCTCTGTCTATAAGATAAAATAGGGTGGTTATAAAAACAAAATAGGAAAACCTCTGTATATAAAGAAACCTCTTTAGAAGTTGCAGAGACCACTTGCTACCAGCAAGGCATTACTCGAGTTGCTAGATAGCTTAGTCCTCAACTTTGTTAGTGTCAGGCTGAACATTTCAGTGGAATAACCAACATGGATTAAACTGTCCACTCAGAACTAGAGAGAACAAAAAATCCACAGGCAGACTCAATTCAAATGTAGTCCCAGGCAAGACAAGCTAGTTGCTTCCCTCACTAAGTCACCTATCCAGCCTTTGAGTGTTTTAGAATCACTGTGACAGTGACAGTAGAAACGTAAAAGCAAAATGATGATTTGGACTGAAGAAAAAAACAATGTACAGTTTAGTATGTGGAAACATCCATCTTCATTTGATCTCTAAGCAACTGGTGCTCTGTGCCCTACAGCAACTAAGATATCACATACAACTCCAAGGATGTGTCAAATTATTAGTCAACGTCAAACCCAATTTGCCTTTAGGGAAATCAAAGTAGCAAAACATTCAGAGCTACACAGATCAAAAACAATGAATTTTTAAATCTTAATCTATAAAAATTTGAAAATGGTATGCCCTCACTTTCATAACCAATCAGAAACAAGAAATGCATATTATACCTGTCTGAAATATTTCATCAAGTCTCTCTGCCACCTTCTGTGGGAGGCCTGCCTCTATCAGTGTCTTGTAGTGTTCTGTGTGAGTTACACTGGAAGTATCCATTGGTTCTTCCTCTTCTTTTAACTGTACCGCATTACCATTCACCTGATTAGCCATTTTATTATGCTGCTGGAAAAAATTCAGGAGCTATATTACAATAAGCCAGAAATAACTAGTTTGTAGGACAATGCATGATTTATCTAAACTAATTTGTATACATGCTGCAAAATCACCTGTATCAAGTTTTATTTAATACTTTTTGGATGCAGCTGATCTAAGTTTCAAAAGAAAGTACAACCCTTAATACTGTGGAAAATGTACATGGAAGAATTTACATAACTTTTAAAAAATGTACTTCATGTACATAACAACGTCTAAACTCCATCTACTGATTGTCATTAACTGGTTACCATAGCAGCTAGAATGTATGGGGACAAGGCAATAACATCCTTCAGCAAAGACTCCCATCTAGTGCTATTTCCATTTCCCATTCTGCTACTTTCAAAACAATCGTTTCAAATGTACTGAACACATCACCCTGCAGAGTAGCTTAAGGTATAAAAATGTTAATACTTGTTTCTTGTWAATACTTATTTCCACTTGCTTGGCTTGTTGCCATGTCTTCCTTCAAACCCAACATGCTGCACAAGACTAGCCACACGCTTTCTCACGGCGCTGTCAGAGCTCAAGGACAGAAAGAGAAAAATTGCACTTTGATGGACATCGGCATTTGAAGCTGCAAGGCAACACTTTCCATGCTTTCAGTTTCCCTCAAATAGGAGCTGTACAAATCACAGCTACTATTTCAATAGGATGTACCTTATTGGTTTAAAAGGAAGGCATGACTGCAGCATCTTCAGTTCTTTGTATTAATAAAAGTTCTTCTTTCAGAATTAACAAACTGATTCCAAATACGTGCCCCAAAAAACCACACAACTGTCTTCTCAGACAAGTCCATTGGGCTTTGCCCAATTCATTAAAGAYTGTTTCAATTTCCCAATTAGTCAGCCAGCTGATATTCAGTGCTTTCAAATAAAAAGGCTGATGAGAGACAATTCAACTACCCAGCAGAGAACATAAGGATGATCAGCTGTTAGGTTCAGAAATTAAAAAAGCCTCAGGCTTTAAATGACAGGGCAGAAGTTGATGAGCAGCAGTGAAATGATAACCAGGTAGACAATGCAGCATGGTTGGAGCAATGCAATTAAGTACTGGAATACAGGTATGAAGATGATTCACAAACACGTTTTTTAAAAAATGCTGAGGCCTCAAGCTATTTACTACACTGCAAGACAAGTCTCCAAGCATAAGCACACCTCTAACAGTCCCCTGAACACCCAGCCCTTCCAGACTACAGCTCATGAACTGCTTGGAAGATATCCTATGAAGATTTGCAAGCTAGAGCAAGGGAAGGAAAAAACCAAATCATTTTTCTTCAGACAGTAATGATTTTACTAAAGCTGTCTTATCTTGAAGGGCAATTTTAGAGACATGTAAAGCAGCCTGACACTGTTTCTGTCAGATGCCACTTCTTTAAGCCATTAGTGTGGAAAAGAAGGGAAGTTTTCCACAGCTACATGGCATATATACACACATACACATTCTGTTACTTGACAAAGAGAAATGACTATCTAACCAATTCAGTTTACTTAAAAGCAACTATAGCCTAATTACAGAAGGAAAACAAATGCTACCTAAAGCTGCAATAATGCTTACCTATCCTTACAGGTATTAACTAGCAAAACACTAATGAACATCACTTTTCTGTAGGTTATGAACATCACAGAAGGCAAAACTCAGCTACATGTCTGCTTGCTAGACAGCCTCAGCAAGATCTCAAATTTGAAACAGTGCAGGGCAGAGGGGGTTTAATGACACCAAAAGTGCTTTGGGTACAGTACCATTCTCAAGCCACCTTCTCAAAAACTCATAAGCTGAGACACACAAAAAACATATAAAAAGGAGGGCATTTTTGTGTTCACCTTTCTACTGYCTTATAAAATCATTTAATTACACATACACTGTCTTCTCTGCACAAAGAAAAAAAAACACAAACCAAACCACAATGAACTGAGAGGCTACAGCAAAACATAAATAGAAAAAATTGACTTGAAGCAATTACAAGTTACCTTCTGAACTACAAGGGCTTACGGTGACACTCAAGGACAGTTTTTTGTTAACCCAGAACAGCTTCCAAGCACCACAYACCCAGAAGTTCAAAACTTTTTTCAGTGCTGCCCATAAGTGAACAAGAAGTTGACAAGCTATGCTGTGGCCAGGCACAAACACCTCCTCTGGAGTAGTTACTTAAACTTCTGACAGGCAAGATTCCCAACAGGAAAAGGTATCAGCCTTCACTACAACCACACACCAGCGTGGGGAGCAGTATCTAACCCTAAGAATCAGATTACTACACAGTATCACACTTCAAAGGCTTTTAAAAGCAGGCTTTTAGGCAATACTCAGCTTTGTAATTCACTAGCTGTATTGTTTATGTTTGTTTAAGAATTAGGATCTTCATCAAGAGCTAAAATCAAATGCAATGCATGTTCAGTTTGGGTGTTCAAATTTTAGCTATTTCCTGTCACACAAACTTAATTTAAAATGCTTTCCTAAAGAAATATACTGTAGAACATTCTGAAGTGACACAGCTGCCAAAATACTCAGGTACCAAGAGCATCCAGAAGACAGATATTTGTTCTCACAGATATAGCAATAGATCCCCTAATGGCTTGGCAAGCTTGCCCTGAAATCTGAGATTAAATTGACTTTTCYTCCACAACAATCACCAACAAGCAAAATTGCATCTCTTGTAACACTGARTCTTCCCTCTGAGTTCAGCAGAGATGTGTGGGTGAAAGTCAGAGCTGAAAAAGACTGTTTAGCTCTCCCTCTAGGTAACATCAGCTAGCTGCAGCTAACAAGAAAAATATTTTAAACTGAGTTTTACCTAGTGAGTAAAACACACAATGATTACTTCAACATTTTTATTCTGCTCTAAAACTATTAAAAGCACGTTGAAGAGGAGTGCTATCTGTGTTTGCATGCGCAGTGTGTCCATGTGACTCAGCCTGTGACAGGCCAGGCCATGCACAGGAGCACCCACATMCACTCACTTTTCATCTGCATTAAACAAGATATTCAAATATCTAGAAAACAGGGAGACTGGTTGACTGGAGTGGATTRTATGTAAAGGGTGGATTATAAGTAAAGAATTATGTATATAAGTACAYGTGGGATAGGTATTTGTATTTAAAACATGCAGAAATGGATGGATTTAGAACCGTGTACACAAAACCATGCTTACCAAATGAGCACAAGTAATAAAGAGACCTTAGGGACAATTTTACACAGGCAASAGAATTCTCACTGGTGCCCAAGCTRGCACCTACCCTCACCACCTCCTAACTGCATACCAGCAAGGGTCTTGTCTCAAGTTTCACACTTCAGAAAACAATGCTTTTCTGAAGACTGTAAATACTTCATGATAAAAAGCATGGTTTTAGCTGTTCACTATCTTTCATGCAGAATTCCTGCATCTCGAGAGTWWTTTACAAAGTTACTAGCTCCTTTTWTAAGCTCTCATCTGACAAGTAGGAAATAAAAACTACAGGTATTTCCAGTGTTTCATGGCTCAATTAGTTATTTTTCTGGAAAACGAAAAAATTAACAGAGGTGTGGTCCTGACAGTGTATCTTGAAAAGAGATRCCTGATCACAGCCTTAATCTGACAATCACTGGTTAAACAGCCATGATGTTACTATTCCCTTTATCTTACACCATGCCTCTAACAGAGGTTGCCACCTACAGACTATCTAAGTATAACTCCATCCAATTAATTATAAATTCAGTCTAGTTAACTCAAAACATGCTTAGGAACAGCTTAATTGAGAGGGAACAGAGAATTTTTGGCAAAAGGACAATATCTAAAATGACCATAAGGATCATACACAGGGATTATACACCAGTGYTGGTTTTGCTGCTGAAAACTTGGCTCCATGCAGGAATGGAACTTGTTTAGCTCAGGTGCACAGGAAGCCAACTAAAGCACACATAAACACTCTGCACCAAAGTCATTCCACTAGCTCGTGTTGCTACTCCTTCTAACAAATATATTATCTGCAACAAGCAGTTAAGTTAAACCATGTTAAAAATAACTCTGAAGGAAGTCTGGGAGATATTTGTTTGGTTTTGTTGTTTTAATGGACCACAAGAAAACAAGTGCAGTCCCAATAGTTACTCCTCACACTTCAAGAAGGTTCTTGTCAATCAAGGAAGGTAAACATACAAGTGGGGGAGACTAAGAATTCACATTTAAAGACTGAACTGGGGTTTTATTAAAACCTCACTTGTTCAGAAATATTTCTGTACATGAAGGCACGTGGGCCCTTTATTCTGTGCATGAAGGAATTATAGCCATTTCTTTTGTGCCTGCCTTAGATTATTCAATCACAGAAAGCACATTTTAATAGCTTRATTATGAYTTGCTAAGTTTCTAAGCATTTATTACAGGAAACCTTATTTTGAAGTCATCACAGGCTGAAGACCTTCACAGAGTAGCCAARATTTCTCACTCCCTGTAAGCCAAAAATGCAGCCAAGCATCCTCACCTGTCCAGCTCAGCCTTGCTCACTCCACAGCCCCTCAGAAAAACCTGAGCCCCTCTAGGTATGATGCTAAGCAGGAGACCAGCACAGCCCACAGAGAAACAAACTCTGCTTCAGTATGCACACAACCATGACTGGGAGATGACTTTAGCACAGCAGGTTAGCAACGTGCCCATCAGTGCCATCAAAAAACACCGACTGCACCAACAGCTCCTATGTTTGCTAACCTAAACCATAAAGTCTGCCCATGCTCATTTCTCACTGGAGTTGGCCATTCATAGCTCATCTGCGTGTCTGTACTAAGCAACACTCCTGCTACTCCAGATCCAAGCAACACTTCAGCAAAAATGAGCTTTGTTCTGAAGAATTTATCCTCAAAAGAATTGTGCAGATGTCTGTCTAACAAAGCAGGGAGTATTGGGATTTTTGACTAAACTAGGAACTTGAGTGTTAGCAGGGGTCTCGAGTACTACTTTAACAGTGTTCACACCTAGACAGAAAAAACTGAGAGGTAAGGACATGTAGTGCTTGTGGGAAATACAATTTCCAGGATGCAAAACTATCCAAGCAGACACTGCTCGTTTGCAAACACTACATTTTGTATAGGCTACAAAAGCCTTACACTGCGAGATACAAAATTCGTTCGATTTTTTTAACAAGTAAAAACAAAAACAAGAAACTGTGTTAAAGCGTAATCTCAAAGAAAAAAAGAAAAAACAAGTCAAAAACCCAAAGCACCAGCTTAATGAGCATTAATGTCCTTTGCAGCACGAAGTGCCTGTGGGATCCTTTAGAGCCATAAACACGGGAAAGGGAACCCAACACACTGTTTCAAAAAGAGTAGTCCAGCACAGCTTATGTMCTCAAGTAACACGTTCAAATACTGACAGGTAACAAGGCTGCTCAGACCTTAATCAATCTTACTTTTAAAGTATTTGCAATAATGATGCATTTAAGCCAAACTTCTCACGATTTAGTAAAGGCTTTTGTCAAAAGTTAATTTAAGAAAAGCAATGTCTTAACAACAAAACTTTGGATAGTTTCTCCTTTAAGCGCYTGGCAAGCGCTATTCCCTCCATGGCAGCAGGAAGCGCAAGCCCGAGCGCTGCGGGTGGGTGCAGCTGTCCCTCCCGGCTCTACCACATCATGCGCTACCTAACATCTAAGGGCGCGCTGCGACAGCGACGCATTTGCTGCCGAGAGCGTTCTTCTGTGCCCGCGGACAGAGCGGGCCGGGCACAACCGCAGCCGCCGGGGCTGGTGCGGCTTTAAGAGCCCGGAGGGACCGAGCAGGGACCCGACCCGACCCACCGGCCCRGGAGAGGCGCGTCGCGGCCGCCCGTCACATGCAACCCTGATCCGCACGGCTGGGCGGAGCGGGCCGCCCCCAACCCCCACCCGCCGGGCCCGCCCCCGGCCCCTCCCCGGCGCCGCTCCCGCTCCCGCGCTCGCCCGCCTTGCCCGCGGAGCGGCCCCGCGATGGCCCCCGCCCCCCTCCGCTTCGCCGCGCCAGCGCCCGGGGCCCGTCCCCGCCCGCGCCGGGCCTTGCCCGCGGCCCGCGCTGCCCGTCCCCTCGCGGGGCCTACGCAGGGAGAGCTCGGCGCGGCCAGGAAGCGCCCCTGCCCCGCGGGGCGGCCCCGGCACTCACCGGAGCGGGGCCGGCGCGGCGCAGCTCGGGCCCAAGCAGCGACGGCAAATGGCGCGCGCTCCTCCTTCTCCTCATGGACGGCGGCGCGACCCCGGCAGCACGCGGGGTTTCCCGGAACTGTTTCCAGGGACCGCTGCCTCGCCCACTCAGGAGCCCGCGCTCCGGACGGGCAGCCGGCGGGGCCAATGAGGCGCGAGGGGCGGGACGCGCYATTCCTGCCGGCGGCCAATGAGAGGGAGGCGCCGTAGCCAATCGCGGGGCGCCTTCCACCCGGCGCGCCGGTAGGGCCGGACCGGGGGCATTTAAAGGGGCAGCGCCTGCCGCGGCCCGAACAAAGGGAGCGCGCGGGGCGCTGTGCTCGGCTCCGCCCCGCGCTCTGGGGCGGGGCCTGTGCTGAGGGGCGAAACCGGGGCTGCCCCGGGCCCTGCTCCCCGCGGTGCGCCCAGCGCGGCCCTGCCCGCCCGTGAGGCCTCTCGCGTTCACACCGCCTCGTGTGAGCCCCCGGACCGGCTCTGGCCGCGTTATCCCCTCAGGCCCGAGGCAAGGAGGAGAAGCTGCGCGGCTGCGGGAGCTGCGGTCAGGCTCGTCTCAGAACACTGGCGTGCGGGGCCCTGCAGCTGCTAATCTGTAATTAATCGGTGATTAAGACTTACTTGCCTGCTCGCCAGATTTTCTGGATCAGGCTSTCGGTAAATGCAGACGGGACACAATAAATGGATAAGTCAGGAAGAAACCAGCCCGTTGGCACCCATGGTGTTGTGCTGGCTTCACGTGCTTGTCGTGCTGTTGCATAACGTGAAAGTCAATGTGCGCTGGGTTGGGTCAGGCTGAGTCCCAGAGTGCTGTGTCAAACCAAACCCAAAGGACCTGCGTGTGTCCCTCCTGTCATGTGAGCTGTGCATCTGGAGGCTGGTAAACAACAGCAGCAGCTCGTGTACTCGCTGAGAAGGTTCTTCCAGTACTTTCACCCCAAAATTACTGTCCTGAAGATGGCAAGTACCTATGTRGTGAAKCACATGTGTGATATCACACYGTGGGACATGTGGGAAAAAGTGKTATGTGATGTCCAATGTTCCCAAASCAGAAGCTGGAGGCAGGGTTATGCAGATACTGGAAGTGTTCAGTCTGTCTTGCTGAACCTGTCTGGTGGTAGACGTGCTGCTTGGAGAATTGGCACTGCCTCAGTGACTTCCTTCTTGAGATTTGGTAGCAGAGCCAGCTCCTCAGTGCTGGATGTGGGGTCTRCTGTGGTGTAGAGATGGCAGGAGGGGTAATTGTGAGAGCTGTGTGCAGCTCTGTGTTTGCTGAATCCTTTCAGGGAAAGGTCTGTCTTAAAAATCTTCAAGCTTTATTTATCAGTAAGGATCTTTMTGAGCACCCCCAGTGTGTTCCACTGCCTCTACAGCAGGAAAATGCTCAGGAAAACTTCTGCCTGCAGAGGCCATGCTRCTGTTATTACCCTGTGCACATATGTTTATTTTGCCTCACACACAGCCAGTGTGCTTGATTTTCAGGAAAACACACACATGTGCTTTGTCTTGCCTCTTTCYCTTAATCTGCTCTGGAGTGGGGAGGTTGGGTGTGACAAAAAGGCCCAAAGAGACCAGACTGGGCTTTCTGGGTTCCTTGCACTAAAACCAGCTTGCTAAAGATCTTGGATCTCATTTTCTTTTCATTTTCCCCCCACCCCTGAGCCAAGGATTCTTGGCAATTTCCATCACAYTTGTGTAGGATGCAGCACAAACCGAGCAACTTGGGAAATAGCTTCTGTTTGCTGCAGCAAAAATCACCAGCTCAGTTTTAGCTGAAAACAAATGGCACTTTTCCTKCTCCTGCAGTGGCCAGGCAGTGCTGGGCCGTGATCTTTTGAAGCACAGTGCAGACAGAGGAGCTGGTGTTAAGCAAGGATAAGCATTTCATTGAGACATAAAGGCTGCTCTAAGAAGTGAAACTCTTAATGGAGCTGTGCTGTAGGTGGCTCTGGGAAGTCAGGGTGTCGTGAACAGGGTCAGTCCMACCCTRAAGAACTAGCAAACAACCAAGATGCACCAGTTCTGGCAGAGAAGAGAGAAGAATCCCTTCCATTGTGTMCCCCTGTGCCTGTGGGACAAAGCARGGGGCTAGTAATGCCAKCAGACAYTKCAGAGCAATTGAGGRAACCCAGAACAATTAGCCCCTCTATGGCTTGTTATCTGAGTTCAGCACTATCCTTGCAACCTTACCAGTATCAAACATCAGCTTTTGGTTGTTCTGAAGCAGAATTGCCTGGAAGCAGATGGCAGAAGTTTGTAGCTTTCCAAAACACAACTAAGCCCTGTCTTCCAGATCACACGGGCTGAGGGGGAGTCCGGGAAAGGTCTCGAGACAATTTGTGCCTTTTTAACTCCCCAGCAACCACCTGGGTCYGAGGTATAATCTTGTTTTACTCCCCAGCATTCCTGCTCTGGAATCCTGCAGCAAACAGTCTGTAGTTGGCATCTCTTCCCCATGGGCCCTGCAAGTGGTGACTGAACCCAGACAAACTGCTCACTGCAAGTCATTTGCAGGTGGGCAAGAAAGCTCTGTGGTGTAGCAAGGCACTGACATGCACWCTGCAGCCCTGAGGGAYTTCAGAGAGTTTGTAACACCTCTCTCTGTGGCACAGTAGATCACAGARGTTCAAATCACTGCATTCCCAGTCTCACAGCAAAGCCCCTCTCTTACAGGTGCTTGGGCAGAGGCTCTGTGGCTGAGCTTACATGGCATAGTTAGTGCACCAAAATGCAGAMTAAAACCCAGAGATGTGAATTTAAACCCTCATCTGTTCCCTTCTGAATACAGAGTTCTCATAATATTTATGTCACCTCTCCACAGTCCACTGAAGCTGTTATGCCAAACTTCTCACTGGTGACTCTGCAGCTTTTGGGGAAGCCAACTCCAGCTGACAGATACAATAGGAAAAACATTCTGAAAAAGGTAAAAAACTGGATTTTTAAATAGGTATAAGCCAAACAGGTCCATAGTGTATTGCTTTTCATAACTCAGYTCATCTCACTAGGTTCAGAGAAGTKAGGAAGGTGCTCATATTTTGTTAATTAGTCCCAATTAAAAGGAGCAAAGCCCACAGCAGAGGTCTGTACACAGCCTTGGCAGGACTCACCACACCAGCATCTCTCACAGGCTGAGCACAGCCAGGCAAGGACACTSCATAGCCTCTCTTCCAGGGCTGATCACACAGGTGACATCTTCACTGAAGAGCAGTGTTTAAGGCCATCAGAGTGRCAGTGGTGTCATTTACTCTGCAGACAAGATGTCCTGCAATWCTCACCAAGTGAGGGCAGCACAAAGGGAGCAGCTGGCTGGGGATRTTATCAGGGAACACAGGAGAAACTGGGCCACCTTCAGCCAGCCCGTCACACCCATGTAAACCACTTTCAACATCAAAGGCATCATTTGCCTCCTGCACTTTCAGACGGGGCAGTTCCAGGCACAGACCCACCCAATATCCTTGCCACCCTACCCTGTGTGTCAGGCAGGCAGCCTTTCACAGTGCTGCACAGGAAGCCTGTTTGGGCAGATTTACACACAACACTGCAGCTATAGAAGCAAAGTCTGTTTTCTTACCTGCCTGTTGATACATAAAGTCCCCTTCTTGTCAGTGCTAACTGCTGTAAGGCCACATTGTTTCAGCTCACTGTGTATTTTATGATGAGTGTCCTACATTAAAATGTCAAAGTGATTGAAACTGCATAAAATTAGTCTTAATCCATCCTTCTTTGGAAAGAGAGCTAAGGAACAGATAAGTTGAGACAGTAAAAAAAAAACCCTTATCTACTGGGCAGTTAAAAGTCGTTGTGGAAAGGAGCATTCACATGGAAGTCAGRATCTTGGCTGTCTTGCTCCAGGAACTAGGACCATCACAAGTGACACCAGCATAACTTAGAACACTGTTTTTCTGAGTTTATAAATACTATTTTTCTCTCTCAGTTTATGGCACTAAACATGAAGTGCAACAAGTGAACCTTGTATTTTTTTGTTATCTGCTAATTCAGTGGAGGTAACACCCCACTAGGCCACACTTGAAACAAAGTTACTTCTCTGTGAATGGATTGCTACACAAGTACCATTTCCCCCAACTCTTCTTGCAGCTGTAACTTTAAAGTTATCCCACTAGGCACAAATTGTCATTTCATTCATACAAATCTAAAAAAACAGCTCAGTTCTACACAGGCCTGCCTACTCAAGAGTGCAGCTTTACTTAGGAAAAAAATGGAAGTTCAAAATCAGATAGTGAGGTTGGTTATTTTTGTTTTCATTGAACAGTTACTGAGCAAGAMAGTGAGACGGAATAGTTTATTTGATGTTGTTGCAGACCATAATTGTATGGATTTGGATTATGTAGACCAAAAAAATACAGTCTTCACGCTGTTTTACACCATGATCAATATTGGCCATGCACATTCAACAACAGCACCAGCTTAGTCATCTTTAAGCTGCTTGATCTTATRCTTATGGCGCTCGATTTCTTTCTGCAGCCGCTCAATCTCTTTCTGGTGGTGGTGGATCTCTTCCTCGTGGTGTTTCCGTAAGGCAGAGAGCTGCTCCCGCTCCTTTTCCCTGCAAGAGAGGACGGCAGCAGGTGTATCCAGCCCCTCAGCCGGGCGGCGCGGGACAGGCCGGCCAGGCCCAGCCCCGGGGAGCGCTGCACAGGCCCCGGGCCCCGCTCACCTGAAGTACCGCTCCTCCTCGGCCGCCTGCTTCTTCCCGAAGGCTCCGCCGGCCTCCCGGATGGAGCCGCCGCCGCCGCCGCCCTTGCCGGCGCCTTTACCCAGCTCGCCCAGCTGCGGGAGAGACGGCGGTGAGCGCGGGAGGACAGACGGACAGGCAGAGGGACAGAGCCTCACACTGACGGACCAAGCGACAGACTGACGCACRGAGTGACGGACGGAGGGACAAAGGGACAGACGGACGGGCAGAGGGAAGGACGGACACAGAGACGGACAGACAGAGGGGAGAATGGACACTCTGTGAACACGCACCTGGTCGGCGCCCGATCCCGAGCTCCAGCGCTGCTGCTGCAGCAGCAGAGCCCCGCGCAGGCC